>CAEFZY010042849.1:0-21927 GCA_903066815.1 Brachyrhaphis roseni
AGTGACCCATAAATACAAACCTGTGTGTGATGCTCCATCCTGCTCCAATCAATGATCAATGTGAGGAAAAATAATAATAAATTCTGCTTTGTCCGGTAGTTTTGTTTCTCTCTCTCTCTCTCTCTCTCTCTCTCAAAGACATAGATGAAAGATGTTTAAATGCACCATAAAAAGACACATTTTCTGTCCTTGCTGTCTGACCTAAAGTTGGAGTTACAATTGTTTTACTCTTTTCAAATTCAGAAGTTCAGATACTCCAAGATTACATGGCCTTTAAAGTATTTGCAAATGAACTCATGGCTTTGGACGCTTCTCACAGTATTAGGGGCTAAAACGATTAATCGCAATAATTGTGACGAACTGATTGAAATTTAATTTAGTAACTGATTAATCTTTAACTGGAGTATATGCTCAAAGAAATGCCATTGTCTGAAAATGAATGGGTTTTCCAGCGTAGTGTCTAAAGAAGAATCATTTTTGTCACGCATAGGCTAAGCCAGGCTACATATCCCAAACATACAGAAAACAAATGAGCGAAAGAGTTTCCGTACCGAGGAATAACCTAAAATCCATCTTGAGGTTTATGAAAACCTGGTCACCAGCAAGAAACAGCTTAGTCATCTTTCATACATTTAAGCTTTGTTTTTGACCCAATGATCTAGCTAAAAAAAAAGCTAACGTTCAATGTCGAATGTTGATGACGTTATCCAAACTTTGAATTTTATTTATTTATTTTTTGCTGTGATTTTTTTAATTGCTATTTTTTTGTGTCTTTTAAACCCCTATAGTGATCACAGTTATTTTTTTATTTTACAAAATTGCAATTTTTGTCTTTGAAAATGTTTGTATCTCTGACGTTGTCTGAGCGTCTGTGTGACGTAGAACATTGTCTGCGGACGTTCAGCCAACGCTCTACCTTCAGCCAACGTTCGTTCATCGCGTTTCATTCTGACATTTAGCAAACATTAACAGACCAACTTTCAATGGATTCCCAATGCTAGCTGTATTGAGACAGTTTTTATATGAAAATTTGAAAAACTTTCTTACTATATTGTAACGTTTTAGGCCTTTTTTTATGTTTTATTTTTTTACTGTTTTCATTCGGTTCAAACAAATCAAGTCTGAGTAAATATATTCAACACAGTAGCACTCATATGACACTGTAAAAGTTTCAAAATGTTATAATGCCACAATCTTCAATGTTCTTTTCCAGCTTGTAGTTATGTCATCTTACCACTAGATGGAACACTACCTTGTTAGAGAAACAATACGAGTCCAAACAGGTTTCATAATAGAATTTAAATGAGGTATTGAGTAGCATATCAGGATAAAATAAACAAGAGTGATTCTCACTCTAGGTAGTATACTTTATGAGATCTTAAGGTGATTCAGTCTTAGCTTGAAATCCTTATAGGTGAAGGTTTTAGTTTGTTCCAGCATCTTGTGTCTTAGAGAGTGTTTTTGTTTCTTTGAAGAGTTTCTGTGCAGAAAATGCACAGAAATCAAATCTTCTCTGGAGGGTTGGATGGATAAACTCAGGGAGAGTTTGAGAAAATATTTAATATTGATTGAACATCAAGATTCATAATGTCTGAATTAAATCAGTTTTGGTTGTTTTCAAGTCTCTTCAAGCTACTCCACCTTAGATGGACAGGAAGTCTATGGAAGCCCGGACAGACCTATTAGACATGACGTCAATAGCCGTGACTTTGATCTCTGTATCTCCAAACTGCATGGTGGCTCTGATCTCTCTCCTTTCTGGGCCCGCTATCACTGCTCCTGCTTCTGCTCCTCCCACCGCCCCAGGTGGCACCAATGGTTCCGGTAAGTCTAAGGTTATTGTCCCGCACTTCCGGACGCTGGGGTCGGAGATGTAGGTGACGTCATCTATGGCGCTGCAGTAGATGTTGATGATGATCTTCCGCTGCCCTACCCGAGCGGGCGTGTAGCTTCGGCGAACGACCTCTCCCAGCGCCACAGACTGGTCGATGGAGACGAAGCGATCGAAGATGTCCGTGCACCACTCACGGCCATCTTTTATGAGGAGCTTATCCCGAGGGTGCCGTCCTTCAACGAACCGGTTCAGGACACCGACCCCGTAGGTCACAGGGCAACGTCGCACTCTGACCTGCGAGAGAGAAGCTATTAGATCGAAAGTCACAGTTAGCCACTCTGATGCTAACTGGTATCCCTGGTGCTTTACCACAGTGGGATCCAGTCCGAAGAGAACGGCACCCTTCAGGATGGTGAGGCCGACATCATGGGGGATGATGATCCGGCAGGTCCTTCCCAGTGCCTTCTGGACTGCTTTCTGCAACATCGGCGACTCTGCAAAACCACCAACCAGGAACAGGAAGCGTACACAGCGCACCTCCGTCTTCCCCATCAACTCCTCTGTTAGATAAAAGAAAACAATCATTACAGAGTGGTTATTTTTGAAGAACTTCGCCTTCTGATTAGTTTCCCACTGGTTACAAGATTAGTATTCTATTCCCTAAACGTCATTGATATAAAATCTTTTCCTGGCCTCTCAGGTCAGCAAATTTGTGTACTGAAAATCTGCCAAAGGTTGAAGGTATTGTAGGTTTCTAACAGCATCAGAAACCTATGATAGCCAAGCCAACATGGCAAGAACTACCCCAAAATCTACACTGGTGACGCAGCGCTACTTTTCTGACTCTTTGGGCACAGGACTAAAGCAATGTTCACCCCACAGGCGAATGCGACCAATTTCTTTCCCCATGTGTCACAGCAGTCTAAATGGCCCAATTCAAAAATCCGATTTGTGCCACATCCATATTTGGTGCTACTACCAAATGCATCCTAATTCTGCACCAGAAGAAACCAGATGTGGTAAACCTAGATAAACAATGACTGAAAATGTTATGAAAGAAATATGTTCCACTGAAACTAGTAGAAAACAGATATTTCACAATCTAGTTGGAGTTAAGAAAACCAGTAACATTTCCTGATTGTTGTGCTAAACCACCAGGAAGTTTCTGGATGAAGACATGATGGCTTAGATGTGGAAAGTAACAAACAAGTCAAAGACAGTGTCTCTTACTTTCTGTATATGGACAGTGTCTGAATGTCGTCCATGTCCTTCTCACCTATATGTCTGACTATGTTGCTGATGGTGGGCTGGAAGAGTTCATTCATTGCTTCCTGGGTTAGCCGCAGCATTCCCTGAGACGACCACTTCACAATGTTCATGCTAACACAGACAAAAACAGATTCTTGTTGACATTTACAGACACAACAACAGGCCACAGCCTCAGACTTCCACCCATCAGACCCACTCACTTGCTCCTCCTCAGGGCGGCCTCCACACTCTGCCCTCTGTGTCTCTTGTAGAAGTCGATGAAAGAGAAGGGCAGGGAGATATTCAGGGCGTTTGCTCTTCCTGGCGACGCGGTTCGTTTCCTCGCCTCGAATGCAATCATGAGGTCCACCCAGGCCGCCGGCCGCTTGGCTTTAAAGCTCTGAATGAAATCCTCGCCGAAGATCTGGCACAACATGGCTTCGAAGGCCAGGTCGACCCCGACCGCGCCGTACGGACCGCCTGGAAGACGCACTGAAGTTTTGGAAATGTGTCGAAAATCGTTGTCATTTCTGGATGGAGAAGTTGTGTACCTGAGGCTTTGTAGAGCTCTTTAAGTGTTCCCTGCGGCTGCTCAATCTGATGAACCGTCAGGTCAACCGTTCCTCCTCCGCAGTCTGCAACAACGTACCTGTCACCTACAGACAGGAAGTAGTGAGCAAAAGTGTTCACTCTCATCTCATTTCTTTAGTTTTTTTGTAGTAAAGTGGTTTCTTCTTACAGTCATAAACTTATTCTTTAAGACGTGCAGCAATGCACATCTTAAAGGTGCTGTTTTTACAGCAGCTCAAAAAAGTATTCACACCCATTTAGCTTTTCCACAATTTTTCATATTACAACACAGTCATTCATGACTAAAAATATTTTTAAAAAGAAGAACATTTTTTTAAATTTTTATAGATTCTTTTACTGATAAAGTTGATGTATTTCTACTTTATTTTATTTTTAAAAATCTGAAAAGTGTAGTGTGCACTTGTATTTTGCTAATTGTGTTTTTGCATATTTCTCTATAACGTTTTTTTAAATTTGATAATCATTTTAGCAGTGTTTTCTGAAAATGTGTTGTTTTTTTTCACAGTAAATCTTTTTCTCTGTCTCTCGTGATGCATTTTGAATTCATTAAATATGTTTCTGGGAAACATATTCATACCCCCTAAAAAACTATATACATATATATAATTTTTCTTAGTCAGTTAAATTTATTTATTTACTCGTTTTCATAATTTATCACAAAATAAAGGTAATTATTTTCCTGTAAAAAAAAAAACATGACATGTGAGGTTTGATGTTGATTAGCGTCTTGAATATGTCAAATATGAGCAACGAAACTAATTTTCTGTTATTATATTCAAACCACATGTTTTTATCTCACTGCTATCCCAGAATAAAAGCATAAATTTTATAATGCCAGCTTTTAATTTAGCAGAGAAATAGTGATATTTGACATATTTACTGTTTTACAACAGATTTCACTGATGGATTTAATTAATGTATTTTCTGTCATTAAAGTTTGTTGCTGTAGTATTACATCATGTGACAAAGTTCAAGAACATTACTGCAAGGCAAGAGTAGAGATCAATCTGAGCGATTTGTTCTTTGAAGGTGTGTCTGTTGTTTTCCCTTAAGGCTCTAAACCAATAAACAACTTCAGGGTTGAGTAACGGCTGTTTGTCTGAGAGCGTTTATGATGTGCGTGGAGATAAGTGAAGGACTCGGTTTCAACCCAAACATAAAAACACAGAATGAAATGACTAGATCTGCAAAGAAACAACAAATAAAATGCAAGAGAGGAGGACAAAGGAAGGTTTCTTGTGTAACTGCCTCAGTGGGTTTGCAGCGCAGGGGGAGAGAGTCCCACGGGCTGGGTCCATCCTGTGTGTGTGTGTGTGTGTGTGTGTGTGTGTGTGTGTGTGTGTTTGGATAGGAAAGAGAGCAGAAAAGGTCAGTGGGGCCACGTGTTTTATCAGATTGCCGTTACGGTTCGACACAGAAACGATCAAACTCAAATTCTGCCCTGGAAGGATATTTTTTAACACAACATTGAGATGTAAATCCTGAATATTGTTCGACCCAATCGGAGCATGAGGTTTTCTGGAAAGGACTCTTAAACATCGATTCTGTCTGGAGGGGGAAACAAAATAAACCAAACACAACGCAGCCCCTCCCCCTTAACACACACACACACACACAGAGAACATCTCTGCATAACATAGTCAGCATGTCGGAGGGTAAAGGTCAAAGCCATCAGTGTGTTGGATGTGAGGCGGACGGTCAGACACACTCACCGGTCTGCAGCTCGGACCACAGCTCCCCGGTTCCACTCTCCACCAGAAAGGTCCTGCTGTGTCTGGACCGCCTCAGCTGCTCCCTCGCTGCAGAACAAAACCAAACAAAAACGGTTTTTAAAAGCTGAATGTTGAAAAGTTGATGAGCTGAACAACACAACTGGCCTAAAAACAACAACTCGTTCTCACCAAGTTCAGATGGGAAACAATGTGTTTCAAGATATTATGATAAGAAATCTGATTTATTGTTGTCATGATAAATTCTAATTCACAATGTTGCTGTTTTTGTTAAACTGTCCCGATTGTCATGGTTGTTATTTTTATTATTTTCCCAACTGTTCAGTAAGAGTATCGTTAAATATCAATAAATTTGATTAAATGCAGTTACTGTGAGAAGTTTAGTGATATAAATTACACTTCTTTATGCAACTGGTGTCCTAAATTATCATATTACAAACGATAATGTTTTCTAAGAGCATTATTTGTGCTTGTGGGAGTATAACTGTCCCAGACGGTTACCTAAAAAAGTAACACATGGTTCTTATCTTCACTTTTATTTTATTTTGTCATAATTTTGCTGTTGAATTCACAGCTAACAGAGTCACAGTTCATATAGTTGAAATCAGACATTTACATACATATTTATAAAGACAAATAAAATGTTTTTGTCAATTAACATTAAATCAGGCTTAGCGTTTTCTGTTTTATGTCAGTCAGGATTACTCATTACTTTTTGCAAAATCCTAAAATTATGAGAATTGTTTTTAGTTTAATCAAATTCCTAAATCGTAAACATATTATAAGGCTACCACATTTGAAAGGTCTTTGTCTCTGAGTGTAATCTGGCTTTTTATTTTTGCTTTTTAACCCAAACCCGTCCTTTTCCAATTAATTGTTCCTGAAAACCCTGATCAACTTTAAAAAGTACATTTTAGATGTTAAAGGCACATTTTTGGAGACATTTTATTTTTAGGCAAATATAGTTAGAATTAAGAAATATGTTTCTAATCAAAAATCTTCGAACCATAACTTCTGTTATGATTCTTTTTGCCTCATTATTAAATGTTCTTGTATTAAAGGTCTTGTGTTTCTAAAATTTTAAATAAAATAACTCGTTTTAGGGCTTTTTCTACTTCAGGAAGTGATGTATGTTTTGGTAAAACAAATATATCTGCATTCCTGAAATTCCTCGTCAAGTTTATCTGAGGTTTAGACGTTGGTTTAAACATACTTAATGTGTCATTTAGTTATGTTTAGTTCAACTTCTCCATGTTGAGCTCTCGTTACATCCATTAGGAGGGTGTTGGTGTGTAAGAAACTCTGGTTCGCAAGGTTGGTGGTCTTAAAAGATCACAAAAAAGGGTAAATAAGGTTAATTTTATCTCAAAATATCTGACCTGTGTATCATAATTGTAGAAAAAAATCAAAACAGAAATGATTCTAAATTTAATGTACAAAATGTGGATTAAATTTGTGGCTTTTATGCTTTTATTTTAATCACATAACGATACTTTATTGGTTGCCTGGACTTTTTCCAGCTGGAAGGAGTCATCACCGCTTTCCAGAGCCTCTCTTTGCTTTTCTGGTTGTCAAACATTTTTTTCTTTCCCCATGTAAACACACTTAAAGTATAATCACTGAAGAAATTAAGCCGAAAGCAGCTCAGTCAAAAACATAAACACAGCCAGCTTCAATCTGCATGTAAAGCTCCAAGTGCCCAAACCAAGAAGCTTGTTAGTCATATCAAACCAAACGAATAACTTTAAATCGAAGTAGAATGGCAATAGGGTGAGTTTTGGAAAATGAAGTTGCCCAGGTTTCAGTGAAAACAGAGTATGCTCAAACACAGCTGGAGAAGACGAGCTGTTCCTGACGGCCATGTTGGAAGATAATATATCACCAAGAAGTTACTGTGGTTTTAAAGACTAAATATACATCAAATACATGAAATATGATTAGAAAAATGACAAAAATAGGCATTCTGAGATCTTTAGGTTATATTTGAATCCAGTCGCCTGGTGTATGCAAATATTTGAGTCTCTACCGATAATCCATATGTTGATCAGAATAAACAAACTTCTGTACCTAATTTCTTAGTTTTAAAGATAATTTAAGTTGTCAGTGCATCCTGTTAATAAACAGTTCAAACAAATCAGGAAAAATCGATAAATAATAACATCCAGCCTGAAAATGTTTAAATCAGGTTTGTTTTTCGTAATAAAAAAAAAAAAATAGTTAAAGTTTTTTTTTTTAAGATAACGTTTGCAAAAAAACCCAAAACGATTTGAAACCTAACAAAAAGTTTGAAACTGAAATAAAAATTTTAAACTGAAAAGAAAAAAAACATTTAAACAGGAAAAAAAGTTTTGAATCTGAAAAAAATACTTTTCAGATTTAAGTTTTTTTTTTAGTTCCAGGTTTTTTTTTCCAGTTAATTTTTTAAAGTTGAAAATCCCTTTTTATTCTTTCATTGTTGTTCTTTTGAACAAAGTTTATGGTTCCTATTTAGCTCCATATAAGTTTTTTTTTGGATAAGTTTGTGGAGAAACTTCAGCACACGTGTGTCAAACTGAAGGCCCGTGGGCCAAATCTGGTCCACCATAACTATTTCTGTGGCCCTCTAGACTCTAAAGAGCCACGGAAAGTGGACTTCAAGAAAACAGTTTTGTGTTTAAATATTATTTTATTAGTCAAATCAAATCAATATCTACATGTCTGGAGGCAAATTACTTCGATGTAAAATATTATTTAATATTTAGACTCATTGAATGCAGAGAAATTTTATGAGTTTGACCTCTGCTTTGTGTGAAACTCAGAAGAGACCGCACATGAGAAACTTCTTAAAAAACAGGAGGGGGGTGTTGAAATCAAAACAAATATTCCGTGTTTAATGTTATAGGATTGTGAAGCTGTTGAGCAACAGCGTCTTGAAAGCAAAGATTTATTTGAATGGCCGCCTGTGTGATAGTGAGTGTGTGTGCTTTGTAAATGAAGCTGAACGAAGGCCGACTGAAATCACGCAAGCTTCGATTTCATGTATATGTTTTTGTTCAGGAGCGACAAGCAAGTCTGGAAACCATTTACATGAAACTGCAGAAGAGAAAATGTACATGTGCTTGTTTTTACGACTCCCCGGCGCTAAATTTGGACACGAAATGAGGTGGAAGGAAAACTAAAGATAGCAGGAAAAAAGAAGAAGAAGAAAAAAACAGGTCAGTGATGCCAAGTTTGTGTGTCTGTATTTGTGTGGGGTTGCTTTTTTTTTTGTCCTTTTGGTCCTGGGAACAGGACAGACCTCAGAGAGAAAATAAAGTGAGAGATTGAAAGAAAAAGCGAAAGAAAGGAGAAAGCGAGTGAAGGAGAGGGAGAGTGACAGGCCAGGAGGGGGTGAGATCACAGTCACGCTGCACCTTGTTCCAATTACAATATCCTGTGTTTAGAGTGTGTGAATGTTCTTTGTGTGCATCTCGCAGGCTGCATATGTATAAGTGGGCCTTTGCAGGGGATTTTGGACGGCATGTTCTTCGCCCGCTGAATTATGCATGCTGATCCCCCCTTCTGAGTTTCACATTGTGCTTTTAGGTCCTAAAAAGTGTTTTAGTCCTGCAAACAGAGGCAGAGTTTGAATCCAGCTGAAGCTTGAAAAGCTTTTTACTCTTGAATATGCAAAATGTTCTCCTTTAAAGGTGGATTATTATGCTTCCTTGAAGAGGTTATAATGAGTCTATGGGCTGTACAAAACATTTTTTGCAAAAATCCTTCTCTCTTTGACACACAAACTGGGCTTACTAAAATCCTCAAATTAATAGAAAAAGGAGGATACTGTCCTCTAAAGTTAAAAGATGACCTATTATGCTTCCTTGAATACATTAGGAAAGGTTTATGGGTTACATTTGGTACTTCTTTTTTTGCACCAAATTGTTCTTAGATAATTAGATTTTATTATGGTCAGTTGTATTTTGAGCTGTCTTAAAGCCTCTTGTCTCTTTAAATCCAGATAAGCTGCTGTTGGCCACGTCCCCCAACTCAACATTTACACTCACAGATGAAAATGGCTGCAAATAAAGGTGAAATTACTTAACTGTACATCTTTGAAAAGCAGAAGTAGAGCCTCCAGCACAAGCAACAAGAATGCAGCAAGTGGTTTCTAGATGGCAAGTCAACTACAAAACACTTGTCGTTTCCAGCAGCCATTGTACAGTGCTTACAGCGATAAAACCAGTTGACCAAATGTGCTGGAGCTCAGCTTGGGTTGCTAGGTAACCAGGCTGGGGTTGCTAGGTTACTGGACACCAGAATCCCCTGATTGTGACACTATGTTCTGGAGTAACCTATTGCTAAAAAAATACAGGAAGGTTCTTTTTAAATTAATTTCAACCTATGATGAATCGTATTATTTAGAAAAATAAACATGTAGAAGAAAGTCAAGCTTTTAAATAATATACTGGATGTTTTTAAGAATTTTAGAAGAAATTTAATATGACATAATCTAATCATGTTCTTTTGCCATTTCCTACGCTGTAAGATTAAAATACTGCCTTTAGATGCAAATTTAACTAAACTCCAGCAAAAGCGTCCCAGGCAGAGTGTAACGTTGATTAAAGGGAGCCTTCGGATGAACGCTTCCTCTTTCTGGGAATTCTGCGGTTTGTTTAAACACAGCTCTTCTCCTCTTTCTTCCTCAGCTCATGAATCTGTTTCTGCTTCTCTGGCAGCTCTACATAAAACATATGCCCTGTTCAAAGTGCTTTGTCTTTATATAACCTTCCCCGAAATACACACACACACACTCAACACTCACATACACCCCCCCCACACACACACATCTGTAAAGCCATTTGAGGCAAGAACATGAGCTGCATCTGAGGTCACGTCTTTCCCCCCGGCTCTTTGTTTCTCTCCAAAATCAAACAGTGAGGTTTCATACTTATGCTAATGAAGAAAACTCCTGGGTGCCGCTCCACCTGCCTTGTCTGAAGCTGGAGTCGAAGGGCCGGGTCCCGTCCAGGTCCAGGCCGTTTGTGATTGGCTGCAGGCTCAGGTCGATCACCTGGTGCAGACGGAGTTTCCGACAGTAGATGGAGGCGGCCTCGGGCTCCAGGGCGATGAGGAGCTGCTCAGGGCAGTCCGGAGACACCAGTCCAGCCTGGAGGATGCAGAAGAGACGTACAGTATACTGCGACATAGAGAGACCAGCGCTTACAGAGATGCAGTAGCCTCATTAGGCTTCCTTAAATAGATCAGGAAGGGCTGTGGGCGATACAAAACATGTTCATTTACACAAAATCAATTTTAGATGATGAGACTCATCTTTGAGAAGCAGAAGTGGAGCCTTCTGCACAGTCAACAAGAATATGTCAAGTGATTTCTGGATGGTAAGTCAACAACAAAACACATGCTGGAGCTCAGCTTGGGTTGCTAGGTAACGGCCCAGGCAGTGCCTGCAGAATGTGACCTAACAATATGGAGGGTTTTGAAACGACTCATTTTCCAGACACCAAAAAAACATGAACTTATTGCCAAATTAACGCCTGGGTGTTTTTTTTTAAACACTTGGCTGTTGTTAGCAGCAGTTGAGACCCAAATGGAGCATAAAAACTTGCAAAATGAGCTGAATCTTTGTCCAAACTGGGTCATCAACAAGATAATGATCCCAAAGAGACCGATAAGCTTTATATTATCACTGCTACAGGAAGTTCTACAATCTACCGAATGATAGGGTGTACATAGTTTTTCTTTGACTATCTTTTTCGCTTATAGGTCATGATAAAATGTTAACTAAACAGAGCTGTGTACTTCACACTAACCTTTGGATGGAAAAGAGGAGAAGTTTCAGAGGTCAACAGAAAGAAAAACAGTGACAACACTTAAAGAATCCCTTTTCACTAAACAGATTTAAAAATAAAAACAGTCAAACCTGACCTGAACTGTTTATTATCTGTTAGGATGAAGGATTTAAACGACTTGTATAAGTATTAAACGTGATGTTATGGGGCGTAAGGTTTAGTAGGCTGTAACAATAAGTTTGTGTCTGTGCAGGGCGGGGGTCTGCTCTCTACTTCCTGTGTTTGTACGCCGGTCTCCCTTATTGTTCGCTCCTAATGACATCACCACCAGCAGGAAGCACACACGCCCCGACAGGCCTTAAGCCAGCAGCCAGCGCAGAGCATGTGTGTGAGAGCGTGTGTGTGTGTCTGTGCGACTTTTCATGAACTCACCTGAGATGGACGCAAGTGGCAGAACATATAAATGATTGATTCTGTGTGTGGAGCTTAGAGACATCAATGATTTTAACAGTAAGAGGTGCAGAAAGAGATGCAGAGCTGCATGAACCTTCTGCTTGATGCATTCCTGTGCATGAACGCAGACTTCCTACAAGTCGGTCTAACACGTACACAATAAGAAAGGGTGTGAGTATTTTCATAGGGTGACATACAATCACAGACAAAGCCAAATGCATTCTGTAATCGGTGTAAAGAATCCTTCATGGGAAAGCTAATCTGCCTTTTATCCCAGGCTTTCTTTCCAGCTTGATGTTTTCCTTCCTTATTCTCTGTCTCTCTCTCAGGCATACGAACTGGGTTTCCTAAAATTCTCAAATTAATAGAAAAAGTTCAGCAATTAATATTTATAACAGGATATTTTCCTCTAAAGCTAAAAGATGACCTATTATGCTCCCTTGAAGAGGTTAGAAAAGGTTTATGGGTTAAATTTTTTTGCAGCCAATCATTCTTAGATAGCGAGATTTTAGTCTGGTCAGTTCTATTTTGAGCTGTTTTATGGCCTCTTGCCACTTTAAATCCAACTAAGCTGCTGCTGGCCACACCCCTAACCCGAAGTTTAGACTCACAGATGAAAATGGCTGTAAACAGATGCACACTTGTACAACTGGACATCTTTGAAAAGCAGAATTGGAGCCTCCTGCACAACCAACCAAGTGGTTTCTGGATGGTAAGTCAACAACAAAACTCTTGTATTTTCCATACAGTGGTAAAACCAGCTGACCACTTGTGCTGGAATTCCACTGGGCTGGGCTTGGCTGAGGTTGCTAGGTAACAGTGCAGAGTCAGTGAAATGTGACTTAACAAACGAAAGGTTTTTAAAATGGCACATTTTCCAGACACCATAAAACAGTCCAGTGATTTTTTTAAGCGGTTTGGCTGTTTTTAGAAGCAGTTGAGACCCAAATGGAAATTAAAAAATGTACAAAATGTTAATTTTAGGTACCCTTTGTCTGAGAATATTTGCTGTTTGTTTTTAGAAGGATAATTAGTTTGGAAGGATGATGTGGAGGGAAACCTTCCCACGCAAGGGCAATGTTTTCTTTTAATCTGAGGAGGGGTTTGCTTCGACATCAGACGTGTTGCGATGTCCTACCAGGTATGCCGCCTCTCTCATGAACTGCTTGGCCGGTTGCCTCCACACAGCTGGGACGGTGATCACCCATCTGATCTCCTCTCCTTCCAGCACCGCAGACGACTGGTCCTTCACCTCCTGAAACAGAACCTCCAGTCACCTCCGAGTACCACTGCTCCCTAGATCTGGAAACACGACGACGTCACGTTGCCTTGACGACCGAGGCCCTACCTTCAGAGCGTGTTCTCTGAAGAAGCGCAGGGCGTGTGCAAACACCTCGATGGCCCGGACCTTCCGACCGTTAACAGCCTCCAACTCCGTCTCCATCGTCAGATCCTGTTGAGACGTAGAAACCACAAGCCTTATTCGCCCCCAACATTCCTAAAGCAAATTTTTATTGAATCTTCCATGTCAGGTTAAGCTTCAGACTTGGTGATTTCTCAGTTTTTATTCAACAATAATTAAACAATTTTCTAAATTTCAATTCATTTGAGGGTGGCAGTTTAACTTAAATGGTTGAAACTTTGATACAGTTGGATGTACAAACAAGGCACTGGTACCAAACGTGGATAAAGCTCATATTAGGTTTCTGAAATGGCCCAAACCTTTACTCTATTAACAATTTGTGGACAACAATTGAAACGCCAGTAAATAGATTCTACCAGAAGCTTGTTTAAGGCATTAAAAAGTATGTGGCTAAAGTGAAACATGTGGCTGGGTGTGTGTTCATATTTGAACGTGACATATTTCTTCCCCATGACAGGGTGTATGTAAACTTCTGACCAGAACTGTGTGTGCTACTTACACTGGTGCTGTGGATTTTCATTTTAAATTTGTCAAAGTAGAGCCAGTGCTGGGCCTCTTCCGGGTCTAAGTCATGGTAGAAATCCCGTGCTGCAAACCCAAAACTGTGGAACCGCAAATCAGGAGTCAGCAGCAGACATGTCGGGCTCTTCTGATTGGCCACTCCGGGGTCGCCGCCCTCCCAGCGCCTGCACAGAGCGACGCAGTGACGTAAATGGGAGTTAAAATAAGTAGAAATTGTATAAATGGGACGAATATAAGAAGATTCTTACTTCATCATATGTATGGCTTCGGAGTCCTGTGTGAAGCTGAAAGCGTAGCCGCTGGAGGTCGTCCCAAAGTCTATGGCGATGACGACAGAGAAGGGACAAGCCATTCTGGGTCTGACCTCTACCCTCTGCCACAAGAAGAGACAGGAGTTGTTAATGTAGTTATTCAAATAGACACTAGGGGGTGCTGAAGCCCCTTTCCTTTTATCGTTGGACAAGAAAAGAGCCCTTTTGAAATCTTTTTTTATTTTTTATTTTACTGTGATTTGAGTGTAGCTGAAGATATGGCTATTGATTTGAAACAGATATTTATCTGTGATGTTCAAGCTGGTTTTTATTTTAGCAATATTTTAATATGACATCTATAACTACTGATTGAGCTATTTGGTGTCAGTAACTGGGTTTCCATTTAAAAATTTGTGCAAAACTTTGTTGATATTCCACTAATGTAAAAAAACAAAAACAAACAACAACATAATTTCCCAATTAAATAACAAATGCAGTTAAAATCACACGTCATTAAAAAACATGCAGCGCCACCATCCTCATAAAACTTCCTGTCGTCTTCTTCACCAGTTTATACTGGTTGTTGACCATGTGACTTGTGATGCAAAAAAGTGTTTCCATTGCAGTTTTGTGATATAGGCTAATTTCAATACAGCCAAAATAAACAACACCTCATCCTAGAATAAAAACCTTTTATTGAAAAACGTGACATGTTTCCGTTAAGCAAATTTATTTTCGTAATTGAATTTGTGCGATTACATGGACAAGAAACGCAGCTAATGTCTCGTATGAGCATAAAAATCCAGGTGTGAAATAAAAGGAACATCAGTGTTGCAGAATATTACAGTTTATGATTAGCTTAACATAACCTGTGATCACGAGATTGTTCCTGAACATCATAACCAATTTTCTGAGGGGGGCGGTTTGGGTAAAATAGTTTGAAATTGGGAAGAACTTGGTTTTCCCACTTGACAGTGATTCTTAAAACTCAGAAAAACTGATTTGGAGGAGATAAAGGAGGCAAACAATAAGGGTTTGGAAATTCTTGACCTTAATTATGGTGGAAAACAATTTCAATGAACTCTACCAAATCTGAGAGTCAGAATGATGCCAGAAGTTTGCTGCTACATAAAGCAACTTACAAAGGGACATTTAAAGGGACGGTACCGTGTATTTTCCAGGCACATACAACCATTTTATAACACAATCAAGTAACTATACTACCTTCATTTGTTATAAAAATGCTGTATGACTTTGCAATTCGGCGCCTTGAAATTGGGCCTCTGTCTCTTTAAGAATCTCCTGTTCTTTGCCTTCAGCACCTCATCATAAAATGTTTCTCCTTTAAGCTTTTTGCAATGCTTTGGATATGATATAAAGCTCAAAAAAGTTGATTTTACATAACACCCCTCTATAAACTAAACAGAATTAATCACAGTTTTTTGATATAAGATCATTCCATCTTGAAAATTAATTCAAATACATAATGTCCGTACAACCAGTTTTGTGATTGTTGAGCTTCTTTGCTGTGCACTTCCTTTCCCCAGATCACATTCCTGTTGAAGTACTGGTTTTCATGTTTATTCTCGACTGTAAACTGAGAGCTTAAGCCTCATATGACCCACTAATAACAGGTAGAAGCTCTATATAAAGAGAGAGGAGAGAACAGGAAGGGTGTGTGGCGGTGAGAGGCTGCTGGTTACCGGTGAAGGCGAGGGCGTGAGTGGCGTGATGCTGCAGTCGTTCCTGGCTGCGGACGGCGAAGATGGAATGGATAAACTCCCACCTGCAGAAATAATTGGAAAGTAAGAGATTAGCAACAATATCTAGTGATATAATCACAGAATTACCACAAATAAAGAAGATTACGGTGAGAAATGAGAAAGCGCCAGAGTTCTTTAGAAGTGAGTCTGGATAATTGAAATGAGCAGGAATGACTGGAATGTCACTGGAATCCAAAGTGGGTAGTGTACCCCAGTGGGAGTGGGACGACAAGAGGTCAGCACTCCAGAGGATGCAGAAGAAGTGACTCATTTCAACCAGGATGAATTAAAAAAATAAAACAAACGTGGGTCTTACCAGGAATCTGCAGATTTGAATCCAGCTGGACCTCCTCAGCCATTTTTACAGGAGCCAGGGTCTGTGGAGAATTGGACTCACCTTAAAACAACAAATTTAAGATGTTTTTATTGATTATGTTTACTTTTTATAATATTCTGTTCATGACAGAGACTTTAATGAGAAAAACCAACAAGTTTAAGCATCAACCATAATATTGTGGACCTTATAAACATAAAGACTGTCTATGTTTTCTAAGAAAAAGACTTATTTAGTTCTTACAAAGGTGGAAGATTACAGACCAAGTTTAACCACAACATTTTGTGATACCACTGTGATAATGACAAAAGTGATAATACAAACTATTTACTACTTCTTTTTTAAGTATCTGTGTGGTTGTGACTGTTAATTACTTCTTATCCCACAAACACAAATACTTCTTTTAAGAAACATTCTCATTCCGATACTTTAAGACACCAGCCACATGAAAAAGTACGATTTCTGTCACTAAACTGCACACAGTAACTGTCATATTTTCTAATTTATTGGTGTTTATTGATACTCTCATTGAACACAAATTTGTTTCTTTTAATAAAAACATAATTTCTTGGAATCTACTGTGATAATATTAAATTAAAATTCTTATTAAGATAAGAAATTGATCACAATAAATGATAAACATTACAATAAATTCCCATGTTTTTCATGTCAACATTACAGACTTTTTTTTTACACATAAAAATACATTTTTGTTTGTTTTTTGGGGTTTTTTTCAGACAAAATTACAGAGCATAACTTTGATGGATATCTACACATTTCATTTTTACTTATTCATCTTTGGGAAAATACTTCCACATTTTTCCAGACATTTTTTTTTCTCAAACATATTGTCATTTTCTTCTTTAAATTGTATTTTTACAGAATCTCTGCATGTTTAATTATGTAAATGCAAAAAAAGCGGTTTATTTTCTACCGCTCAACTTAATAATGACGCCCATGGTTTAACTTTTTTTTGTGCACACATAAAACATCTGTGTTTGTGTATTTAAGTCTGCACTTTATGCACAAGAGTGCATAAAGTGCAGGTTTTCCTTCCCAGCTGTTCTTTTTGTTGCTCTGATGGTAAAACCAGAGAAGATAAAAATGCACATGGGTTTCATTATTTTCATCCTATCGCTTCTTTCTACCTCATAAAATTCGCTGTGGAGGGGGGGATGCGCTCCGGTGTTTAAATACTGTAGCTCTACTTGACTTGATCATGAAGTTTTGCAGTAAAGCAAGAGGATAGAAGTTTCTGTATTGCACTAATTACAACTGAGCTCTATCAGTTTGATATCTTTGCATAAAAAATGCATAAAAGTGTCATTCGTTATTACATACATTGGCGCATAAAAACAACTGGACAAAATTCCTTTGTTCTCTTAAACAAAAGCAGAAAAGGAATCAGAGGTTTCAGGTTTCAAGTTTTCATGAGTCTCTGTTCACAATCAGTAAACTTTTACTGCAGGACTGCGAATGCATGTTCAAAAAAAGTTTCTCCTACTTAAATCGACTTACCACGTCAAGAACTTCGTTCTTTTTCTGTAGTTTTTCTGCTGGACTGTGAGAAATTTTCCTAAACTTTGGAGTTCTGCCTCCAGAGAGAGAGAAAGATGGATGGATAAAGGACCGGAGGAAAAGCGCAGCTGGATACAAGAGGATGCTTTTCTGGAAAGCTGTTGTTAAAAAAGTAAGACCTCCCAAATGTTTTGCATGCAGAATCTCCAAAACTGGATGTTAAAAAAATCGGCAAAAAGCTGCAGGAAGAAGTTTCTTTTCTCTCGGTGGAATTGTGATTTGGCTTTGCAGCCCCAGCCAAGCGCTCCGTCTCTCTGCTTTGCAAATGAATGTCAGAAGAAAAAGTGGTGACACACACACACACACACACACACACACACATGAACCAGTCACAGGAGTGGGAGGGCTATGACAGCACATACGGGGGGAATGCCGGGGGATTTACCTCAGCAGAGTGTAAGTCAGAGACGGAGGGTGGAGTAATTCTGACGCTGGCTTTGTGTCCTGCTCAGTAATGTTGCTCTCTCTCGTCTTTCTTCCCATTCATTTAATTACCTCTTCCTGTCTTCATCTTTCCTGCTTTGTTTTTATTTTTTTTTAAATATCTTTTAAACATTGTTTTCAAACCTTTAATCTTTATCTCTCTCTTTCCTTGATGCAACTCTCCCTGTAAGTGTGTCAGACAAAGGCAGGAAACAGCCAGGTGTGTTTGTTCAAACATGGGGTGACCTTTACGACACTGCTCCACTTTTTCACTGTCACTTCTGACAGAATAATGTTTAATGTCACTGACGGAGTTGGAAAGGTTGACATGTTTGATTTCTTGCTGAAAATGCATTTTTTATCCAATGATAAAATTGGAAAAATGGATGGATATTCAACAAAACCTTTGCTGCAAAAATTTAAAAGCTTATAAAGTATTTTTGGTCTGGCTTGCAAATATGAAAACGTTCTAGTTGCATTGGCAACTAAATTAACGTATAACATGGGAGAAATGTCTCGTTATAAGTGAAATAATCTGCAAATGGAACAAATACTTTCTCATCAATATTAAGGAATTATTTATTTAAAACAAGCCTCCATATCTGGCTGAAAAGTTACTTTTAAGTTTGTTTTATTTCGAGTTTACTACAATATTTTCCCTAGAAACCAGACCAAAAATAGTTGGTAAGATTTTATGTTTTTGTGGTGGGATGGTGAGTTTTGTTGAATATCCAACCTTTTTTCCAATTTCCTTTTCAGCAAGAAATCAAATAACTCCAAACATTAACTCACTTGTTAAACTTCTGATTAAACATTTTGTGGTTTTGCAGGGTTATCTTTTTTTCTCAGTTGGTCTATTGGTTCTACATTGTGTCATATTTGCCTTTACTTTGTGAACAGTTTTTACTATTCACAAGGTAAAGGCAACTTAAGTGCTACTTGTTTGTTTAGTTTTAGCTTTTACAAACATGCTTACTTTTCATCTTGAGATTTTTTTTTATGTCTGCATGTGTGTGTTTTCAGTAGATCTGCAGAGATCTGAACCGTCAGTGTTGTTGCATTTGTGTGTACGAACAAAGATAGTAATCCAACCCTTTGTTGGTAAAAAGCAAGCCAGGTCTTTTTATTATGTGAAATAAATGCCCCGGATATTTATATACACACAGTTATGTTCACATACACTCAGCTTCCTCATCCTGTCAGATTTCCAAATCGAATTAGAGTGTGTCTGTGGGTGTGTGTGTGTGTGTGTGTGTGTGTGTGGGTCTGGAAGCCATTACCTGGCACCTCTCCCCCTGTTGACTGAAAAACCAAGAGGCCCCATGCAAAGCCTGCCATCACCTCTTTCACTCTCTTCTTTTCCTCCAAATTGTAACGTCTTTTATTGTTTTATTGTACTGGGCAAACGTAAGGATGTCCCAGTCAGGATTTTATTTTGTCCCTGATCCTAAACTGAGTCATTAAGAAAAGGTATTTAGTGGCAGAGTCAAATCCTACTTAAAACCAATGCCATCCACATATTAAAAATTCAGCTTTTTCTTGAATAATACAACATACAGCTCTTTGACAGACAGAAAATTATATTTTAGCACCTATTATGAAGAGTATTAATTTGGTAAAAACCTGGGATAGAGTAGATTAGTCCAGTTCCTGAGAGCTATCTGAAACTTTTTCCAACACATCTGAATCAAATTTCTTTGGTCTTTTTAAAACACTTTTAGACATGGATAGTTTTTAAGGTTTTCTTCTACTTATCTAGTTTACTTGTGTTTAAGAAAACACTGGCTCAAAATGCATGTTGGTCACATATGAGGACTCAAACTATTGACTACACACCAGACTTGTTTAGTCCGCTTTAACTGAACTCTGGTCTGTCTAAAAAACCTAAGTCTTGGTTTGGTTGAAGTGAATTCTCGTGCGCTTTGAATGGATATGTGAATGCCAAGCGGACCAGAGACCACTTCAAAAGCAGGAAGCGGATTATCATGTGATAATTGGGTAGGCTTGGTTTGATTGGGGACCAAAATTGCAACATTTGTTACATTTTGAACTGTTGCGGTTCACTTTCACACTGCAACGTGTTCTCCTCCCCACCTGTGGTGGTGCTGCACCACTGACGAAAACAACTGGAAAACCTCTAAAGAAGACACTTTCTTCTCAAAACGTAAACAATGCAGTGGGGTTAAACTTTAACGGCTGCAGGGTTTCTCTTCGTCTTAGGTAAAAGACCACGAGCCATTAGTCCCGCTAGCGCTAGACTCACATGTTTGTTTTTGTTGTAATTACCCAGAATGCCCTGCACTGTACTCTGCTTCCTGCTTTTGAAGTGGTCTCTGGTCCGCTTGTATTCACATTTGCATCGGAAGCGCTCCAGAGTTCACTCTGCCTGAAATGGCTGAGAGTTTGCTCTGAATCAGAGTTCGATTGCTAATTCACATCGGCCTTTCAAGATAAACAAACTAGATTTGTTTGTATTTTAAATAGGGCTAAGCTAAGCACTGGGAATTCTGGGTAAATACAATCCAGATAAAAGTGAGAGTGTAGTGCTAGCAGGAGAAATGGCTAGTGATCTTTTTTAAATCCTACAAACACTAAAATCTGACGGCACTCCATTTTTGTTTACATGTTTTGAAGAAGGAAGTCGCAGTCATGTCTTCTTCTGCAGTGTGTTTGTGTCATTTCCTTCAGTGGTTCTTGGTGCAGCGCCACCACAGGCGAGGAGGTGAACAGGTTTCTCAAAGTGTTTGGTTCGTTTGACACAGTGCAACTGAAAATGTAGCAAATGTCGCAGTTTTGGTCCCCAATTGAACCAAATCTACCAGACTGTCAGGAGTGAAACCATCTTAAGAACATCTTAATAGATGTCGCTACTTCTTCCTCGAATATCAGTTTGTCACAGAGAACCTTTAAAGACCTGGAGTCGCTAAATATAAGGAAGTTAGAGGAAGTTTGCTACTTTCTTCGGCGTCCATCCTCATCCTATCAGCAGCACTGCAGATCAGCTCCTCCATCACCTCAGTCAGGATCTGGCTCCTCGGTGGACACTCAGACTCAGGAAACTCTGCACAGGAAGAGATGGGGTCAGGTGACAGGAAAGAACCCCCTGTGTGACATTCCTTTCATGAATTCAACATTATCTCAGGGACTCTGGAAGTAATCTTCCAGCAACGGAAACACACCCATGCCATACGACACACTAACGTGCACGGACTCAAACACACATAGATGCTGCCTGGCAGTTTCTTTAAATAGCCCAAAAAAGTCAACAGAAGCTTGAATGAGAACTTGTTACTTCCCAAGATAGCACCAGACGTCACTCTGCGGAAACAAGCAAAACGCAGTTGCAATGTTTAGGTGAAAAAGTCAAGTTAAAGGTGACCTATTATGGTTCCTTGAACATGTTAAGGAAGGTTATTACATGGGTTGCACAAAGTCATTATTAGATCATGAGATTTTAGTCTGGTCAGTCCTGTCTATTTTTAGGGCATCTTGTCACTTTAAATCCAAATAAGCTGCTGTACATCTTTGAAAAGCAGAAGTGGAGCCTCCTGCACAACAGACAAAGATGTAGCAAGTGGTTTCTGGATCGTTAGTCAACAACAAAACACTTGTCTTTTCCAGCAGCCATTGTACAGCGGTCAAACCAGCTGACCGAATGTACTGGAACTCCGCTTGGGTTGCTAGGTGACAGGGCTAGCGTTGCTAGGTAACTGCACCAGAAACAGACACAAACTTGCAGCTTCACGTTGAAATAAATTGAAATGGAAAAAATGTTTTCTTTTGCCTGATTGTGCTATCTTATAATTATTTATTTGAATTATTTTCATTTTGGTCTTTACAATTCCAAAATTCTACATAACTTTTGTCAGGATGTGTGTGGTGGAGGTGAGGCAGACGCTGGAGACCCAGGTAAGATTGAGAATGATGAGTGATTTAATGGTGGCAGAACACAGGGAAACAGTCCACAAACCGAGGCAGCACTGCTGAGCAGAATCCAGGGCTCAACACA
>CAEFZY010042863.1:0-39586 GCA_903066815.1 Brachyrhaphis roseni
GGGGGGGGGGGGGGGGGGGGGGGGGGGGGGGTGGGGGGGGGGGGGGGGGGGGGGGGGGGGGGGGGGGGGGGGGGTGTAAATGAAGGGAGCCTCTGCTGTTCTGTCCTCTGGCTGTTCTCAAAGTGTGTGTGTGGGTTTTTGATGTTCATCTCATCCAGTTGTTGGAAAGCCAAACACAGTCTGCGCTCCCAGATGTTGACAGATGTGACGCGCACATCCCTGCTTCCTCTCACAGACACACAAACGCGGGAGAGACAATAAGACACATCCTTCTTTCGGGCCCAAAGGAGACAGCTTTTCAACAAATACCACAAGGCTTCTCCAAAAACCAACGTCAGCCCCATGATGGCTGCTGAGCCCCCCCCCCAAGGACTTACTGTTCTGCTGTTCCAGATGTTTTATAACTAAAACACATAAAATCTGCCTCATACAGATGTGTTTACTAAATAGGATTCAGAGAAAGAGAGAAAAATAGAGAGAGGGGGGAACATAGGCTACTAGGTCTCCCTAGTGGCCTGGAGTGGATTTTGCAAACAAGCAGAAAAGAATTGGTTGAGAAATATGATTGTTTGCAACAGGGACAGCTGGTGGTGCCGCTTTAGCTGTTTTAGACTAATATTTTAATTCAGCCCATACTTACTTCTGTTTTTTTTTTTTTTAAGTACGGCAGCTTTGAAACGACTACAGTATTCTCCAAATACATCCCACAGTAACAAAAAATGTGAAAGAACACAGACTCTGATTGTGTTTGGAGCAAAATGTGTTCCAAAAGGCAAGTTGGAGGTGGGACCCAAACGGTTTCAAGAACACGCTCAGACTGACACCAGTGGAAGCTTCTTTAATATTAGTGCAGCAGCCAAGACATTGCTTAAATAAAGAATGAACTAAATTGGGAGAAACCATTCCAAGGAGTACGAACAAAACCAGGCAAAATAAAACATTTTAATTTAATCCCAATAATTACACCAAACCTAACATAGAAAGCCCCATAATGTGGAAACATGACCCCTTTCTATTTCATGGTGTGGTGCAGTCCTGGAACTAATGAAATGATCACAAGCCTGGGGAATGTTTTGCCTGTGTACACCTGCTAGGAAAAGGAAATGACTGAGGTTAGTACTCACAAAAGAACTAAACAGAACTCTGATATTTTACTTCATTAAAATGATTTGAGTTTATGTTATTGCCATTTATGCAATCATTTAATTAAATACTGGAAAGTGAAGTTTATTTAATTTTCCACATAAAATCTCAATGTGAAGGAAGTGACACCCAAACTAAACTTCTACTTTCCAAGCAGCCAAAATAATGTTGTTTTCAGTCGCACAGCATGATTGTGTTTTTACTAAAACAATTACATGTCCATAATGTAAATGCAACAATGGCTGATTATTTCAGTGTGTTACTCAAAATCCCAATAAAACCCATTGAAGTTGGTGTGACAAAATGTGAAAGAGTTCAACTCTAATGATTACCGTTTATTGTTGTTTTTAATCACTTGCGAGTTTGAAGTTGAAGATCCACATTGCAGCAACAGTAATTTAGTCCAACTATTATTGCAGAGCAACTTTCTGCTGTCTTTCTTTAAACTTTGTATATTTTTAAACAAGAAACAGGAAAAAGACTAGGAATGTTTACTGCTGCCCTCATTGTCTGTAGTTGGCTCAGTATAATTTTCAATTTCCTGTTCTGACTTGCTTGTCTGTTTATATTTACGGTTTCTAAACCAGTTCATTTTATTCAGCTTTAAGGATTTACACCTTTTTTTCCACTTCTAATAAAACCTACATGTGGAGGTTGGACCCTCACAGCTCCACACTTGGTCTTCTTGCTGCGTCGATGACTTGTTCAGCAGCTGAGTAAAATGCACACTGATTGCACCCAGCAGAACTCCAGCATGCAGCTGGATGAGCAGCGAGGGGATATGATCATATAAATGCATGTGTTTGTTTACATAGAAAGAAAGACGGAGATCCAAAGTGCACGTTCGTGCAACTCGGTGGAGAGCTGCTGAAGTGTAGATGGATTTACTGGCTGACCACTCTTCGCCCTGCAGGTGACATCTGTCTGAAAATCCTCCTCAACAACAGGAAGTAAAGAGACCGCACCGACACCACTGCTAACACACAATCTCACTGTGAAATACGCAGTATCATTCATCTAGGGCTGTGCAAGAGCCTATGACATTACTGCTGAGTTCCAGAGCAAACCTGAACAGTTTATCAAGAGTCTGTGCTTTGTGGCTCCGCTACCACCTAATCACTGGAGTGAAAAAGGACTAGAATATCACCGAAACGGTTCCCGCTAAGTAGCGGTCAATCACATAATTGCTTTTACCCTCAGTCATAAATTATCCCGCCAGCAGAGATCCAGGAAATGCAGCTTGCTGACGTGAAAGCTCCTCCTGAAGTTTATCTCTGTGGATGTTTGAGAGATAACTTTACTGTGATGGAGTGATGAGCGGGATCCACATTTGAACACGTTCATCCAGAGTAAAATGCATTTAAATTCAATGTGCTCATTTAAGAGTCCAAAAGCCATTTAACCCAAAAGCCATTTAACCCAACATGGCACCATTTGGAAAAAGCAAACCCGTCCTGGTTCAATCAAAGATTAACTGTGATAAACCACCTTTTTTCTGCTGCTCGTTGACAAAAACACACACAAACAAAAACAGAACAGCTGTGAAGTCAAATTATGTCTGAAGAAAATAGACATAATTTGTCTATTTTCATACAATAAAAATTGTGATATTATGTAATCATCTCAAGATTTTAAAACTTCATAATTTTTTCAAGAAGTAAACGGGGACCAGAGTAATTTGGTTAACATTTCTGTTTACGTTTAGTAGAAAATGTACAGCATATTTTCACTACCTGAACAATGGCACACAACAGCAAAGTGATTGCAGCCCTATTTAGACATATAAATAAATTTTATTTGGACATCTGGTGATCCGTGGACCGCATTTCACACCTGAGTGCAAAGTAGGTGACCCAGAACAGAAGAGAGTGAAGCCGTGCTGGACAATACAGGACCCTGAGCTGTACGGCACACCTTCAACACCGTGGCTACAGCTGCTCTGTCCGGTCTCGTGTGGGCATACCTGTGTGTGTATGTCTGCATCCAGTGTGCCCGGTCTGTTTGACCGCAGCTGTCCCTACCTCCATGCACGTCTCCGGGGTGAGGCTGACCTCTCTCGTGAAGCTGCATCAAAGAGAGCAGGGACGGAGCTTCGGTGGCACAGGGTGCCGGGCCTTCCAGCACGGCTGCTGCTTCCCAGGGCTTTGGGAGCGGGGGAACTGGGTCTGGAGTAAAGTTGGGAGAGGGTGGAGGGGTGGAGAGAGGTGTGTGTGCTGCAGGAGGTGAAAGGGGGCTATAAACTAGGGGTGGAGGGAGAGAGGTGTGGGGATGTTTCTGCTTAAACCTGAAACTTTAGTTAAAAAAGTTCTGGGGGTTTTGGTGGGTTTTTTTTTTTTACAACCTGAACAGGTTTTCTGTACTTCTGGGTCAACTAAGGAGGCAGCACATAGTAGCATGTCACCTCAACCAAAGAGGATGATGGGTAAAAAGTGACATGCAATCACACTACATTTAAGGTCTATCAGTTTAAAATATTTACAGTCAAACTAGCTTGGCCATTGCCTTCTGATGTATCTCCCTTCAATGCGCTCTCTGGGATTTCTCCCATTGACCTGGATTTCTCCGGTAGAATTTCAACTGGGCCAATCAGCGAACAGAAAGGGAAGTTGTGAATGATGTCAATTTTCTGCGCTTGTAGTCTGCCTGTAGTTTTAGTGGTGGCAGCGGAGGACGTGAATGAAATCGTTCAGTCTATGTTGGTCACGCTTCCAAATGTTGAATTCACATTAACAGCCATCTTGGTCGGCTCGTCCTTGTTCTCTCTGTGCAGTGAAGGGTGGTTGTTTACAGCGCTGGCAGTTTCGCTTCAAAGTGTCAAAATCGTTCATTACATGCGTCTCGGGCAAATGATAGAGATTGGGTACAATTTAAAACTTCAACAGCATCCACGCCTCTAGCAAGCAATCGTTTCTCAATTGCTTGTGTACGAAGCAAAGCATAGAACAAGGGGCTGCTTTTTACCAGGCCACAGTCAAACCAGTAATTGCCCTTTTGCTTAGATTACTAATAATACATCATAAAGTAGGACAGGAAAAAGAAACTGAAGGAAAACAGCAAACCTGTTAATGGCACTCGCCATTTAACCCCAGGAACACAATCCAGGTTTTTTTTTTCTCTGAATTGGGTTCAAAATGCAATACGAAGGACTCCAACTCACAACATTCATCGTAGGATAAAAGTATAAATTTTACTTTTATAGACATTTAAGAATCTTTTGCACAGTTGAGATGCAAAAAAAATAGGCATGAAGTTCACAAACATTCACCATGTGTTGCTCTTACATTGTAAGATCACGCACTGTTGAGCAAAACGTGCCAAGAGGATCCAACCTTCATGTGTCGCTCTACAGTTGATGTAATTGACTGGACAGATTCACTCTTCCACTTCGAGGAATGTTTGTAATGATGACTCAAGGGAGGCCAGAACCGATACAGCTACAGTCCAGAGTGCTGCTCACAATCACAGCTAATCCACAGTCCCTAGATTTACTATATTGGAAAGGGTGTGAAATGGGGTGTATTTTTTTTTTTACCTCGCTTTGTATACTGTGTCTTGAGAAAGATTAGATAATCCTTGACCTTTTTTCACATTTTGTCATGCTTCAACCACAAACCTCACTGGATTGCATTGGTGTTTTAGATCACAGGGCTTTTAAAGGAAGATGGATGGAACGACTTGCATTCTTGAGCGAAAACTTGTCAGAAATTAAAAAAAATGTGGGACTGGGCGACTCTAAACATGCATCCATTGTGGTCTTATTTAGAGTAATTGAATTCCAATGTTGAAATTCATATAATATGTCGGTTCATTAGACAGAGCGTTACACATTTCAAATATCTATTTTATGGGGTTGATGCTAATTAGATGATTTTTTTATTTACAGTGTATGTCACATTTTTTCTGGTTTTTCATTTAATTTTACAGTTAAGTGATACTTTTTTGGTCTATTACATAAAATCTCAAAATGTACAAAATTGAGCACAATTTCAAGTTGATGGACAGATTCACTCTGTCCATCAACTTGTCCATAACTTTTGCATGGCCGTATCACTCTTTTTAAAGGGCTCTATAAAGTCTGTTGATCAAATTTGGAATTTTAATGCATATTTACACTAACTTTTGACATTTTTTTCATGTGTAAGTGTGTCACAGGGACACTTCTGGCCACAGCTACAGCAACAGAAGGGATCCCCTGTGTGGCCTTTTTGTGTTTCAAGCTGTCTTTTTACTTTTACTTCCACTACCTTCTCTCCACAACACACACATGCATGCACACATCCTTGTGCTTATATATAAACTGAGGACATTGCACTGACTTCCATCCATGCATTTTGCCTAGCCCTAACCCTTACTAATCTATTCCTAACCCTATTATCCAACATTTAATTCACATAATACCTCTAAATCTAACCAGCAGAGCGCAGTACAACTGCAAAACATATGTAATATAAACAAGGGCATACACACAAATGCACACACACACACACCTTTCCCTGCTGCTGGTTTCTGCCCATCCGCCTCCCTTTTGCACAGAGTTGCGAGCAAAAAGCCAGCTGATGGCCCAACGTGAGTGTGTGTGTGTGTGTGTGTTAAGAGAGGCCAGAACGTGGTACGCACATATGGTGTGTGACGTTAGGTCCACCTGTGTCCCCTCTATGTGCCTTGCCCCATGACTGCATGCTCTGCCTCCGCAGCCCAGCTGCCCAGTCCATTGACAGGAGAAATCAGGTGAAGGGGGGCGTTGTTGTGCCACGATGTCAAGAAATTTCAATCTTTCCCTGTATTTGTTCATGCGAAGCATTTTCAAGGAAAAAATTCTAATAATATTTGTTCAGTTTTCTGTAATTCTTTCTTTCTGTACCCATGCTGACTGTTGCCTGGAGGAGTCCTAGGGGAGCACAGCAGGACAGCTGACCACATTGGAAAGAGCTGCATTGGACAAGAATTCAAGAAATGCAGCTTATAAAGAACCTGAGCCTTAAATGGGCACAAAACATTTGGTTTGCTTTCAGATGATCAGCTGTTGTGTGGAGAACTGGGCCATGGAGCGGTCTCGTTCTTAAACATGTTATAAGAAAGTGGAATGTGTGTGTGAGAATACAAAGCTGAAGCAACATCCTCATAAACATGATCAGTACTTATTATTTTTTCTTCTTTAATGTCGTTTTATAGAAAATGCTTCCCAACTTTGTAAGATTCTTTGGCTATTTTCATGCACAGCTATATTTTTAACAAGTCTATTGCAGTATTTTAATTTAATGTTTCCAAGTCTGATCTCAGTTTTAAGACTGTAGTCTAATACCTGAAACAGAAAGCTTTGGGTTATTTATTTAATTATTTAGTAAGGTTTTGCTGAAGAGTAATAAGTGGCCAATATCTCATCAGATATTAAAGCATCACCCTCAAAGTGACCGTATCTGAACTCCAATTCTCTAACAACTTTGTTTATGGGTTTGACCCCTCGTTTTCTTACAGTCCTGTGGGAAACTTAGCTTCATTACAGAATCCCTCTGGGTTTTGCTTCATTTTGTCACACTCAAATGTTTCAGACGGTCAAACAAGTTTTATTCTGAGACAAAAAAAACCCTGACCAAATACATAATGCCGTTTTAAAAGACAACTTCATTATCAATGCAAACAATCTATCCCTATTTGAATAGTAATGCGGCCCTCCTGGAATCAGGAACTAACCGTGTTTAAGCGCCCTTTTTATGTTGTTTAATTTTGCTGATTACAGCCTTACTTGTACAATCTTAAAACCATGGAAAAGGGAACTTACCTGGCAACATGATGTACGATGAAAAGTCTCAATTCATACCCTGAGCTAAAGAAATTTAAGAACAGATGAAAGATAAAATTATTGACATCTGTTATGTTGTTGTCAATTAAAAGAACATTTTCAGTGCCTGGAGATTCCAGAAAGCCACACCGAGAGCTGATACACCTTGATGATTGCTAAAAGTTTTGGGAAAATATTACATGAACTGGTGGGCCACCAGAAATAAAATCAAAATTTAAAACTTTACTTTGTACATATTCAGGTTATTGTCTACTAATGACTTTTTCTGATGATTGGAAGCGTTTAGGTTTGACAAAAAAAAAAAAAAAGAAGAAATATATAAGAACTGAAAACTAATTTCCATTTTAGATCAAATTAAAACATTGCAAACCAAAACTGGATATTTACAAAAATGTTGAAGGGCATATTGAACAGCATGTGAAAAAATGATCCACCTAGTGTTATCAGTTGATATACTGCTTACAAACTTTAATTTTAACTTTGATAAACTGCTAATATACCTAAAATTGTG
The DNA here is from genome assembly GCA_903066815.1 of Brachyrhaphis roseni. NCBI lineage: Eukaryota > Metazoa > Chordata > Actinopteri > Cyprinodontiformes > Poeciliidae > Brachyrhaphis > Brachyrhaphis roseni. The sequence goes on from CAEFZY010042863.1 coordinate 7,455, forward strand.
ATCTCTGAATGATGTCTTAAACATCAATATAATACAGTCACATAAATAAAATATGCATTCTGATGAAGCTTGTCATTAAAAGTACCTTTAAAATTACTTTTAAGCATTAAGCGTTTCATTTATATACTAAATGTGTTTTTTTTTAAATGGTGTGATATAATATATTTAACTAAAATGTAGGCGTTTCATTATGTAATCGGAAAATCAATATACTTCACAGAAATAAAGGCTTAAAAACAGTTTGTGAGTAATTAATTTATATGATTTAATTTTGTGATTTGAGGTACTGAAATAAAAACATTTTTCAACAATATTTAAATTTATCAAGCATGATTATATGATCAGAATTTCTCCACGTGTTATGCGCGTCATATATATATATATTATTTTTATTTTTAACAATGTTGAAGTATTGTAATAAAAATGGTAAGAAAACCAGGCAAAATTAAATTTTCTGCTGCTCCACGAAGATAAATGCATAGGATTAATTCAAATATTTGACATTATACAACAATAAAATTAAATCTTTTCATTTGTTCGTTTGTTTCGCATTTTTTGTGTTTTTATTATTACTAGTTTGTGACAGTAAACTAGTAAACTGGTATTAAAAGGAACCAAGAGTTAAATCTTTCCCTTTGGATACACATCTATTTTTAAATGACGAAATACGTAATGAGCTTGAAATTATGCTTAATGTTAAACTTTAATACGTTCTCCCACCTATAAAAACGACCTCATACGTATATCTCTCTAGGTAAATGTTCAAACTGGGACAGAGCAGCCAAATTACTTCTCGTACATAGCGGCCTTAACTTCGAGTTCTCGCGATAGTTGGCTTGTGAACCAGAGGATCCCCACAGGATGTTGGAGAGGGATGATGAGAGAACCGCTCAGTGGTGGAGAATCAGACGTCGAGTAGAATCCCTCATCACCGAAAGCGGAAGGTCTGTGCTAGGCGGTTGGGACGTGTTCGTGTCTGAATTTGTTGTGTGTGTGTTCATGTGGAGGTAGTGGGTGGGTTCATGACGGATAGGGGGGGTGACGTTTCTGGCTTTCCCGAGAATCAAAACAGCCGTTGGCCGCGGTAACGGTAGCTTCCCCCCGCAGCTTGTCGGAAATCCGTTTGATGACTCTGACGGAGACCGCCGTTTAGCTTAGCTCGCAGCCCCGCATAGCTTCACTCAGACCAGGAGTTAAAGGCAGGAATAGGAGCGGTGTGTGAAGAGCAGGTGCGGGAAGGTAGGGGGATACACTGCCACGGCACCTGTCTCTGCTGCAGGTAATACACCGCTGCTAGCCGGACACTGTTGTGACGGTAAACATGACACGGAAAGGCGAGATAAATGGTGTGTCCATGTCAGGGGCGGCTCCGAGTTGACAGACCACTATGACTGATGCTTTAGAGGTCTGCGTTTCTAACTTTTACTGATGAAAACGCCACAAACGGGTCGAGCTTTATATTTAAGCTCAGTACATAAATTACTATCTATCTGCGTATCTGTCTGTGTATCTACATTTTTTCATTTAATCTTGTGTTATTAATTATGTGTAATGTGCAGGCATGTGGGGCCACCGCTTCAAAGCTCCTGGAGGAAATATTTTCAAGCCTTTAGCCGTCTGTTGTAGAAAGAAGCGAGTTTTAAATGTGATTGTTTCTGTAAAAGACCTTTTAGAGACTAATTCACGAAAGTTTACGTCAAATCTTTCCAAGAGGAGAACATAATTGATGCTAGCTGTGTGCTGCTTGGGTTGCATATTGTTTTGTAGGGTGGTTGAACTTTTCAGAGTCATATGTACATATCAAAAAGCATCGCCACCCTTTGCTACCACAAAATACAATAACAGCAATTTACTTTTTATTTGAAATAAATGGGGATTAAAGGGGCTTCCATCAACAACAGGTTGTTGCACTATCATGTTTGATGCGCCTGGCCTTTTGCTTTTGGCCTATTGTTGTCTAAGCTACGTGTTTATGTGCATATTTTATAATGCATGATGATGTGCAAGCTGCAAGCCCGATAATTTAGCTATTGACGTATTTAACACTAATAAATCACTCAGAACGTCTTGACTTGTCACTGCAATTGGAGTTGGCAGATTCCTTGATTATGGTGCTGCACAGGTCAGACAGAGACATCGGTCTAACAGTGATTGGACAACAAGATATGTGTATTAATATATTGTCTCTTGCATAAAATCTAAGCTAAGTGAATCTGTCCACGTTGTGTCTGTTAGTCATCCACATAACACAAAAATTTAACTATTTGGGCTAAACACTGTGCTGAAATAAACAAACCACTTACCCTGCTCATCGCCCTGAACACAACATCCACAAAGTGACGCATGGCGTTGATAGCATCATGCTGTAGCCTTTTCTGCGCACATTATGTGATTTTTCAAAACTCGTAGAGGACTTGAACGTGCCCACATGTGTGAACTCGGTTGTGATACAATCTTGACAGTTACTCCTGTCAGAATAATCCGACAGAGAAGTCAGTCCAACAATGCTTGGACAACAAGGTACGGTCCTGCTGTTGGAGTCAAACTGTGAAAAGAGGGAGAAAATGATAAGGAAAAGGAGACGGCTGGGGAAGCGCTCTAGGTTGGCAAAAACAGAACAGCAATAATATGATTTGAGCCAAAGTAGCGATTGGATTTTCTGCCACTGCTTGATATTTGACATAGGTCGTTTCTGTTTTTGAGATAAATAAATTTGCTTCTGTTTGCTGGACGACAGCAGTCCACCAACTGCAGTTTGCGACCAAATCTTAAAATTGTTTTGTGATAGACAATTCCATGTAAGGAGGCCAATATTTTCAGAGTGAGGGCCTGGCTTTTTGATGTCAGCTTTGAAGTCGTGTTGTCTGAGCCGTTCTTGTTCCCCTCGTCACAACAATTTAAGGTAATTACTTTTCAGGTCGGCATTCAGTAATATGTTAGTGGTAAATAATAGTAAATAATAGCTCGATATTAGTTTATTGGATTATTTTGGTCGATATCCGATATAGCCAATATGCTAAGTATACTAAAACTAATTTGGCTGGTAACCGATAGCAATACCAATATATTTTTGCTATACCTACTTACTGAAACTATATTGCTTTCTGTACTGTGGACTTAAAATACTGCATTATCTTTGCCTGTTACCAAATGTAAATACTAAAAAGGGTCTGAAAACGATGTAACACTTTCAACTTGAATTATGTTAAATATCAAATTTATTCATGACATCTGCTCTCTCTAAGACAATAAAAGAAGTCAAACAGTGCAAATTTGACGTCGTGCTGTGCTGCAGCCATTATTGTCACTGGTTTGTCATATAAAAACTATGCCTTTTATATCAGTGAGTTATTTTGATGGAATACCCGATGTCCTATATTAAATTTTACAGTTAATATCTACCGATACCATGCCATTAATATTGTGCATCCCTAGTAATTAACTGTTCATTGTTGGGTTTGTAGCTCTGGAGTGTTTTCCTTATTTATCTATGTGTAAGTGTGCAACACTCTCTGCAGAGACTGAGAACTCGTATGTCGATTTTTGACGTTATTATAATTTTTTTCTGTCATAACAGGAAGACAAATTTATCTGTGGTTATTCTTGCATTTTTATGTCATTCCCTAAAAATGTGCTTCATTTTTTAGCTGGGTATAACATCACAGATTTCATAATTTGGCTCTGTTTTTGTGTTGTCTGGTTGCTTCTTTTTGATAGATCTTAACTCTGTTCTGTTGTTTCCATCACCCAAACAGAATCGCCATAGTTCTGTTTTCAGGAGCATATTTTAAAATAGCCTTGCAGCGTCACAAAATCTGATACCTGAAAACTGCACTGGTGTGCAGAACGGCGTGTTCCTCCACGTGAGCTTATGTGCCGTTACATCCGCACTTTAACGCAGCCCGGTTGTGATAGGTCAAAAAGCACACAAATCTAGATTTTTCTTTCTAGATCTTCCATACACATGTTATAAAAGCATGTTAATAAGTCAAGTGTCCTCTATCAGCGGTAGCACGAACTGGGCGGGCAGTGCAGATGAACTTTTCACAAGCCTCCGAAAACGGACTCCTTCCTGCTCCAGGAAGCTACGTTGATCAAATTAGAGCCGCTTTCATCACGTATTTTAGATCGATGCAAAAAATGCGGCTGAAACACACATCCTTGTGTGTGCAGTGTAACATTTGCGGTCCTGCCAAATTGGCTTTCCTTTTAGAAGGATGATCATGGATTCCCTGCTGCAGATCACGTCTGCCAAAGTTTGTATGAGGCATGAGGCCACTGATTGGTTTTAGGAAAGTTTTTCTGAGGTAAGATGAGGCAAAGAGTGCTCCTCTGACCTGACAAGAGGATTGCACTAATGGGTTCGCCCTTGAAGCTTATTTCCAATGGAATTACAGCCTAGAGAAACTACTAATACTTTCATCTTTTCTTTGCAATGTACGTTAAAACCTACACTTCTTTTTTTTTTATCAGGTAGAGTAAAACTAGTACGACTAGAGTCATTTCTTTAATGCTGCAGATGTGAAAAGATAATTTTTTCCATTCTTTTTGCAGTAATTTAAGTTATTTAATGCAATGTGGTGTCCCTCTAAAGTATTCACTACTCTCAAACCTTTTCACATTTTGTCACAAAACCACAAATGCCAGTTTGTGTCATTGAGATATTAGATGATGGAGCAACACAAAGTAGTGCATAGTGGCGAGCTGTAAGGAAAATATGTTTGTTTCTAAAAGACTTTACAAATAGAATCTGAAAAGCACGATATGCATTTATAGGTAAAAACCCATGGCAACCACTTGCCTATAGAGATCATGTAATTAAAAAATAGTTCACTTGTGTAGAGCTGCTCTTTTTTTCTGAGAGATTTGTTAGACATAAGAGAACGAGCAGCATAATGAAAACTTAAACCAGGCGCAGAGATTGCGGAGAAGTTGGAAGCAGGGTTATGGTGTAAAGCAAATCTTTATGGGGAAACCGGTCAATATATCATCTGAAATGAAAAGAGCATAGCACAGCTGCAGATATATCAAGACATGGCTGTCCACTTAAACTAACAAGACAATTAATTGGAGAAGCAGCCAAGAAACCCGAATTGATCAACAGTCTTTGGTGGCAGAAGCTGTTGAAAGGACAAATATTAGTTGTGGACTTAACGCATTTGGCTTTTACTGTAGAGTGGTCAGAAGAAAGACGTTATTAAAAGAAAAGCATAATAAGTCCTGATTGCAGATTGGCAAGATTCATGTAGGGAACACAGTAACTGTGGAAGCTTTTCTTCATCAGAGACATGAAAACTGGTTTATTCAAAGATGGACGAAGCTAAGCACAGGGCAGTTCTGGTTGTAAACCTGTCCGATGCTGTCAAAGACCAAGGAGAAGTTTCACCTTCCTGCAGGACAACATACATACTTAACATACACCCAGAGCTGCTGATCAAAGCTATGTGTTAGAGTGGGCCAGTCCAAGTCGGGGCTTATATCTGATTGAGAAACTGTGGCAAAACTTGAAAGAAGTAGTTCAAGGAGTTCACAGTTTACAAGAGAAGAATAATTAACTTTCAGTCTCTAGATGCTTTGTGTTGGTCTTTCACACGTTTTCCCAATAAAATATGTTGAAGTTTATGCTTGTAAAATAGACAAAACGTGGAAGAAGTATTAGATCTATGAATATGTTGGCAAAGAACAATGTATTTTATTACCATAAGTCTGCAAATTTTTTGTTTTGGTAGAAAAATCACACAAAACTGGGGTTGCACAACAAATCAGTAATATATATTGCGGTACACACATGAATAATATCAGCATTAATACCTCTGTTAGAATTTCCAATAATTTCACTGAATGCTGATCCTAAACTGCACAGCATTCTGGGTGATGTAGGCAGAGGAAAGACTTTAGCTTCTCAACCTCAGCCAGCTCAGCAAGCTGGGTGGCATCAACTAACTCACTCACTCTTTGGTTACCTAGCAACAATCTGCTAAGTAACTTGGGCAGCAGCAGTTTCACCTTGTCTCATACCTGCTTAAAAATAAAAGACAATGTAAGCTATTGATAAAACAGGAAACTTCACATCACTAGTTAGGCTGTATTTCAGATATTTTAAAAAATAATTATCGATATTAACTGATAGGAAACCCTCATGTCGTGACGCCTTTTTCAGCCATATCGTCCAGCAATATCTTCTCCTCAAACTACTACTAGCTGCATCTAATTTTCTATGAAGTAACATCATTAATTGTAATAAATGAAGAAAAAACGTATGTTAATTAGTGAAAAAGCATAGCTCAAATCCAGTTTAGTGGCAAATTTGATCATGAAAGCATCAAAGCGGGTTGGACGAGTCTGCTTTTGTTCACCTAGATTCCACACAGTCACGATTCTGCTACCTCAACATAAAAAAAATAAAATAAATAAAGGCAGAAATGTACAGAGGTGTGTGTGTGCGTCTGTGGGGTGTGTTCCAGCCTTCGCCCTGACGCTGCAGTCCCTCCAGATGTCTGCGGCAGACGGCGCAGACAGAAGCTGATGTGAATACTGATTTTCAGCCTCAAACGACTCCGACGCTCGCACTAAACCGCAGCTCCCTGTTCGGGCTGTACTGCTGCTGCGCGTCGTGTCGTACCATGGAAGTAGGGTGCATTTGAGGTGAACACGGCCGCTATGCAGAAAGAGAGAGAGAGGCGGGGGTGGGAGACGGCAGAGAGGTGCAGAGATTTGCCGTGAGAGAAAGAGTGTGAGAACATCCCTAACTGCCGTGGTTGCTATTTTTAACCGGGCTCTCTACTCCACAGTCCTGAGATGCTCTCCCACTCCTCAAACACAGACAAGTCAATCATCAGATCCACACACTGACTCACATTCTTCAATGTAAAGAGTTACATAAAAAGCAGGAGCGGTGGATTCGCTTTGGTATTCAGTGTCTGTTCAATGCGGGGGGAGGGAAAAAAAAAATCCTTGAATGAATGAGAGGTGGAGCTTAGAGATATCAACTTGGCAATCAAGGTCAGTGTTTTTTTTTGCTTCAGAAAGCGCTCTGCAATATTTCATCCTGTTTATTAGAGGGATGTTTGCAATAGAAAGAGGAACCGGGTGTATCGTTGGGCGGCGGGGGGGAAGTAGAGGAAGCTTTCGTCCTCTCAATAACAAGTTGTTTGTCTTGTCAGACATTATGAAAGAGCTTTGTGGGGGTTGGGGGGGTGATGGTGTAGCAGAGAAGCAAAATAAAGCCATGCTTCTTTTTTTCTATATCATGTTTTTTTTCTCTCTCTCCTTTCACTTCCTTTCAGGCTGAGTCACTACTGGTGAAGAAGGAAGGTCTGGAGAGGGAACGTGAGAGGAGGAGGAGGTGGAGGAGGAGGGGAAGGCGAAGAAGAAGACGAAGAAGAGAGGGAGATAAGCCACGACAGGAAGCAAAACGACACTCGCGTTCAGACCTACACACCGCTTGTTTTGCGTGCGTGCGCTTGTCTGCGTCTGAGGGGGAGAGAGAGCGAGAGAGAGAGGCTGGGCGAGTTATAGAGGGTGAACGGGAAAGGAAGAAAGGGAGGGAGAGTGACGCGGAGGCTGGGAGAGCCGTTTCCCCCTCCCCTCCACCTCCTCCTCTCCTCTCCCTCGCTTTCTTCTCTCCTCTCCTCTTCTCCTCCCCTCCCCTCCCTCTCTGGCTGTGTGGAGCAGGCGTGTAACGGCATCAGACTCGGCGTGAAGGAACCATGAGCGATGTCACCATCGTTAGAGAGGGATGGCTCCAGAAAAGGGGTGAGTACATCTAGAGCCTTCTCCCGCTCCCCTCCGATGCACTTCTAGTCTGCGTCCCCTCGTCTAGACCGAGGGGCCTGGCCGTGCCTCTCCACATGTGCCGGCTGGGAGGATGTCAGTGCGCGCAACTTGAGTGTGAGTGATCACATGGATGTCTGATCACCGGTGTGTGTGTTTGCATTAGCCATGTGTCTCTTTACCGTAAGCCTGACTGGCTGCTAGCCTGCTAAATCCCTGTTTTATTCAGTCAGATTATGTCTGGAAAAGCTGGGGGCATGCACAAGCGTGAGCGTGCAGTTACTGTAGTAACATCTAACGGATCCCTGTGGTGACATTACTGGTGTTGCAGTGTTTGTGTCATGCCAGTGTGCCGGCTGTGAAATGTAGTTAGTTCTGCCTTCTGAAGTGTTTTTTTTTTTTTTCCCAACAGTATAATATGTTAAGTTCAGAAGTGTGTGTGTGGGGGGGGGATATCTTGAATAGTGTCACTAACAGTCATATGACACGGGTTCAAGGGAGCAGTTAAGTGTAGAAAGGGTAGTGACAACACATCCTGTTTACAACCAAATGAGTGAAAAAAGGGCAACGGTCAGAGAGCATGTGGCAGAAATAGTGCTTCCCTGTTCTCAGACGTTCCCAGACCAGAGACAGTCACAACAGGTGGAACTGATCCAGAAACGGCTGAAAACGTTGTTAGTTCCTTGAGGTCAGCAGCGATGACTAGAAATGCCTTTTTTGGTGTGATTAACCCCAAATGTGTGTGCTTGTGTGTCTGATGCCGATAGAGATCCATCCAGCAGATGTAGGGTATGTGAATAAATGTGTGTGTTTGGAGGGAGAAAAAAAAAAGGGGGATTTCCATTTTTTTAGGCCAATGAGCATCATTCCCCTTCACCATGGGATGGTGTCTAGGAATGTGCAACAAAAAACCGCCGAGCAGGAAGTGACATGGATACACAACAGACAACAGGTTTCTGGGTAATGTAGGAGGCGCACCGGGAGAAGATGCTGCTCCGCGCATTCGCAGGGTGAATGTTCTGTGACTAAAGCGCAGACACATGAACACACACACACACACAAAGATAAAGCACGCAGTCTGCAAGCAGAGCAGGGTTAGGCGGGGGGGAGTCTTTTTTTGTCTCCCGGCGTGCCAGTGGGATGCTCAGTTGTCTGTGCATATTAAGAGGAAAGCATCGCCCTCAGTCACGACTCGCCGATGCCAGTGTTTGTCGGTGTGAGGGAGAGGTTAGGTAGGGACGGAAGAAGAGGAGGAGAGGGACTTCTGTTTGTGTCAGGAATATGAATGTTTGTCTGCATTGTATGATAAATCTTTGTCTGTAGCAGAGTGCGGGAAGAGACGCAGGGTCAGAGTGCTGACTCACTGTCCGGGTCGTGATACAGCAAAGACTGCAGTCTTAGTCATTAGACAGACGGTTACTCAAATCAGAGATGTTCCATGCATGGAAAGTTCTCCAGGATTGAATTATGGACCATGTTTCTGGTTGAGTAAGTGACATGAAGAAAAAGAACAGAAACAAAGAAGCTAAATGATGACAGGCCTGTAAGGTCCCTTAAGGTCACAAGCTTCAAAATACCCCATTTTGCATATGTGAGTTAGTCGCATTGCATAGATTAGATGAATATTTAATCTTTTTCTTATTACTCTATTCTTTGTTTTATTGAGAAATTGGTTGGTATGATCAGAGTATGATAAGCTTGGGTAAAAAAGTACAAAACAGACGTTTTTAAACAGAAAAGCAACAATCATTCCAACTACTGCTAAAATTTAAAGTGTAACTAACCGTCAAATTAACTTATTTTGCATGATAAACTGTATGAGCATGGTATTTGGTCAAACTGTTCCTAAGCAAGTTGAATTTTCCTATTGTTCAAAAAGGTATTTTAATGCTCTATGCATTTATTGTTATTTTGATACAAAGACTTAAGCAAAAATTAAAAAATAAAAACCCTGTAAATTTCGTATTAGTCTACAATAGATGGATAGACTATTAGTTTGTCAGCTGGACTTCTACTGAAATAGCTACAGATGCTGCTTAAAAACAGCTGTGTTTTTATCTTGGCAAGAGCCATGGGTGATGCTTCTTTAGGTATGACCGGGTATGGTATGGACACACCAAACCATACCGGTTTTGGTGTTGAATGGAAATTATTTATTAGTTAGTTGTTTGGGGGAATAAAAGAAGACTTCTTTTGGTCACAAAATCTCACGGGAAAGCCTTGCATGTTTTATGGTGGAACCGATTTGGAGAAATGGCGCTTTTGTTTGGCCAACTACTGTTATAAAAACTGGTCAAACATTACAAAACATTCACACACGCAACAATGGATGGTGACCAAATGTAGCGATGCTTGAATACAAAAAAACGTCCATGCATATTTTCTTTCAACTCTTACCCACCATATGATGCAGCAGAAAAAGCCCTTAAGCAGATATATTGGAGTGGTTGAAATGACTATTTCAGCTCTCCTTATTCTGGAATGAAATGAATCCTCTCGAATACAGATCATATTTTCCACCAAATACAGCACAATACACCCTTAGATGACCCTGCCTTTGTGTACACACTGACATGACTAGGATTTCCTTCCTCCTTTCACTGAATCAGGGTGTGGAGTGCAATCAACTGCAACACCTCTTTGTGTAAGGAAATCATGCATGTTGTGAAATCTCGCTACCTCTTACAAACTTTACCACAAAAACAACATAGTTTCAAGAAAGCAAAATGAACAGTTTAAAAACGTTTGTTTTATTCTGATGAATATGACCAAAATGACACCTGGAAAGGGTCAGTTTTTGAGAAAACGTGCGTCGCTCCCCTCTCAGCAAGAATGCCCTTCTTAATTTCCACTGCTGCCAGGAGTTTACCTTCTTTCAACCCATGTGAGGCTACAGGGGTCACTCTCTCAGCCAATGCACCGGGTGGATACTGTTACCTTCACCAGCATCAGCACACACAGCAGTCAGCACAGCAGATGGTCGGGAGGGAGGGGACAGATGAGGAGATCCACATCATCTTTTCTTGGACACAACTCATTGTCCTCCAGTGTTTTCTTTTATAATGCAAAGTTACAGATCAGAGGTGAAACAGCAAAGTCAAAGCAAAGTGAGCCTTAGTCGCTTTGAGAGCGGCGAATCTGTCTCTTGGAGGTTTTTTGTTATGACACATCAGATACCAACTAAAAACTTTTGTGGGAAAAATGGTTACAGAGTTGACTCATTAAACCATCTCTCGCTTCTTAGATGAGGACTTGTTATGATTAGCATTGTTAGCTTTAGCATGTCCCACAACAAACACACTATGAAAGATCAATAGGATAAAGTAGAGCAAATTTACGGTACTGCTTTCAGCCTTTGTGGTGACAGATGAAATCTTATTTAACTCTTTAGCCACATGAAGGACTGGGGTCCTTGCCTGTAGAAATACAGTTTCATGTTAAATAGCTTCGTATCTTTTGTGCTAACTCTGTCTTAGAGCACTTTACTGATTCTGAACATGGGTAACTTCAAAATATTTTCTTTTAGTAACTCCACAGACTGAAGAGTGTTATTGGCATAGCCCATTAAGACTAAGGGATGGTACATTCATAGCCTGATAAAACCAGCACCTTGTTATATGCTTTGCTTTGTGCAGAGGGTCTGGACCCTTGAGAAACTATTAGGTGAACTCTGTCGAAGTTTTAAATTTGACCAAATCGCCAGCGTTTGGTTGCGGCGTATATAATTCTCCAGTTTGATGCCATGAAGCTTAAAGGGCTTGCCTGTGCTGTAAATAATAGCGAAGTGCCAATTCAAACTAGCTGATGCTAGTTCAGTATTTGGAAGTGTGACCAACACGTACTCAATGTCTTCGTTCACTTCCTCTGCTGCCTTTGCTAAAATTACAAAACAGTGCAGAAAATCATCATAGTTGTTCACAACTTCTTCCGTTCTCTGATTGGCCTGGTTGAAATTTTACTGGAGAAATCAACTTTAATGGGAGAAATCCCAGACAGAGCACTAAAGGGAGATGAGAATGGAGTGGAACGGCGTAGACTGGCAATCACTGGGCTTGTACATTCATTGAGAATCAAAAAAGATGTAATTTTTTAACTTTATGGCTGAATCAACCATCTGTCAGTACCAGTCGACCTAAAAATCGTCAGATTACTGGTAACCAGCACTTTCCCCGATGGGTCTGTGTTTGTAGCCTCTGTATTTATCAGCTTCTGTGCTTACAGCATCTCAGCATGAACAGATTTTTAGCAATTTGATCTGTAATTAAGTGTTTTAATTAAGTCTCAGATTTAATGATATGTTATAGAAATAAATCCTGATACTGGAGTATGTTTATGAATCCATATTATCACTTAAATTACAAGTTAAGTCACATGGGATTGTATTGAAATACATTTAGCTTTTTCGTTATGATGCGAATAAAAGTGACATTTCTACTAGTACATTACTAATCATTTTGGAACGTGCATAAAAACAGTCTTTGTTGATTTGAATGCTATAAAGCATCTTGAATAAGTAAAAAGAAAGTAATACCTCTCATGCACCTTTTTTTTTCTCTACTCAATGCGGACAGTTTGACATCTGGTTGCTGACCACATCTATGAAATGTATAATTTAGATCACAGTATTAGTCCTGCTGATGTAGAGACTCAGAAAATGCCTGGGTGAGTTTTGCTCCCTTATTTCATGCATCTCTCTCAGCATGCCTGCATCGCTGGATATTTGGATTTGAAATGAAAGCCATCACTTCTCCCCTTTTATTCCTTCTTTGTTCTCCACTCTCCCTGGAGCAACTGTATTTGCTTTACTGTGTACATATTACTGCTGTGGGGTTCATTGGGTGTAGTGCAGTGGAGCAGCCATCTTGGCTTAGTAAGTTCAGCGAGTTCAGTGTTGCTGGAGGCTGGCTGGATCAGGTGGCAGTGCCAGATCTCTGATATCAATCACCATTCGCTGCCGCCGCCACTGTTTGCCGGTTCCCACTTCTCCTCTCTCCTCCTCCGCTTCTCATTTCTTTTTCAGCTCCCATCACCTTGTACTCCTTCTCTCCGCTCCCTCTGATCCGCCAAAGCCTGCAATGCATGCACATCCACGGCAGCAGCCGACAGGCAGACAGTGCAGGCTTTGTTATGAATGGCATCCCCTTGCACATCCGGAGGAAGTGTACTCTCCAGTGTGGTTTTACAAACTGTCTCCATTGTCCTAAGAATGACTCACTCTACACTGCAGATAATGGCAGTCAGCCAGACAGACTGACAGCACAGCACAGAAGGACCAGTCTGCAGAGCCCACAGACAAACGGCACAGGAAAGGGAGACGGATAGTTTGTGACAGATACAGACACCGCAAAAAAAGAAGAGACGGGAACTGCGAGAATTGAGGAGGATGTGAAAATGAAAGGAGTTTTTAAATTTACAGAACTTAATTTTTGGGAAGAGGAGCTAATTTTGGACATCAGTGACAGTAGTGTCAGCAGATATGACAAACTAGACGCCACAAAAGAAAAAAACTAAACAAAACAACTTCAGTACTGATTTTTTTTTTTTTTTACTACTACTACTACCCAATCAGGCGGGAGGGAGTTTAGCTTTTCTTTTTTTTTTTTTTTTGCTACATCAAAATGACCTTGTGTGTTTGTTTATGATGTTCTGAGCTAAATAGATGTGGACACTTTAACTGTTTGAAGTCAGTAAGATCTGCATCGAGAGAAGCATGCTTTTAAAGCCCATGCCAACAGAAGGATTAATGGATGGGCAATGTGAATGGACTAATGTAGAGTGAGGTAGTCTTGCATAAATGAATGAATGGATCAATGAATGGAGTGCTGATCATTGCGTATGCACAACTTGGAGAGAGGAAGCAGGAGGGGATGAAAGGAGGAGAGGTTGCATAATGCGATTAGTCTGCAGCTGAGGATCATCAAAATGCTGACCTCAAACATTGGATCACAATATGGACGGATGCTTGGAGATTTGCTCAGGCACTACTTACTAATTGTTCTCACTACTATTTAGATATTTTGTTGTAATCAGACATATTCATTTAAATCTTTTATAGTGCCGTTAAAACTATCCCACTCTTAAGATTTTTTTAAAATCAATTTTTCGTTGTTAGTCACTTAGAATTTTACTTAAGATAATCTGAGTTGATACAAAAGACATCAACTCATTTAAATGCCACAATTAACAAGACCATGTCTTTTTAACTATTGCATTTATTAGGGAGGGAGAGGTATCACAATCAACCTGGCCTTATGTGAAATAGTATTTTCCCCCTACACCCTTGCAGCAATAAGTGCCCTAAGTGTTCTGATAACTGGTAAGGAGTCTTTAACGTCCCTGTGAAGGAGTTTTAGCCCACTTTTTTTTCAGAATTGTTTTAATTCAACCACACATGTATCTGTTCTAGCATGAATGACCTACTTAAAGTCACATTGTAAATTGACCACTCCTCTCCAAAACCATATTTGTAAGCAGTCAGAAGTAGACTTTTGTCCTGCTGCATAATCCAAGTGTGTTGCAGTTGAAGGTTGCAAACTGATGTCTAGCTGTCTCCTTTAGAATTTTGTTCTTTCTTTATTTACGGCAGATCCTTCAGTTCCTGAAGCAGCCAAGCAGCCTCAAATCATCACACTTCTACTACCATGTTTGTCAGAATGACAATCTTGTTCTGAAATACTGTACCGTAATTGAATGCAACATCCAAAAGTCCACAGAATGTTTTTCCAGCACTGTTACAGCGCATCCAGAGTCTTTTAAAAACTTTCTATATATCTGCAGGAAGTAATTTGTCAAATGCCAGAAGATGTTGTTTTTGGAGAATGCATTTATATCTGAAGAAAATATGAAATGTTAATGTCATAACATAAACAAATTGTCCAACACCAAACATTGATTTCTCTATTCTGTCTCAATATTTTGCTTTCTCTGGTTTATTTTACCCGTTTATTCCTTATTACTGTCCATTTGTGTTTATGAAAGGATCCTTGTCAACTCGTGTTACAATTTCCCTTTACTACCATTTTGATTTATTGACGGTGACAGCGTTGTCCTTACTTGAAAAGCCCTCTGAGTACACGTGGAAAACCATAGTCTATGTTTAAATGGGCTAACAGAGATTAGGACAGAGAGGTGGTAGTGAGGGCTGTTTGGATTTGGCTTTGGGATGATTAGTGGAGGGAGGCTTGAGTGTGGGTGGGTTTGGCTGATTTAGGCAAACAGATGAATGCCAAGTGGGAAAGAACTACTGTAAGAGCTAGACTGCAGGAGAGGCACCACAATGGGCAAATAATACCACTTGCTTTTAGTTATTGTTTAGTGAGCTCTATGAAATTTGTATGTTTAATTTTTTTTTTTTCCAAAAGTCTCCTCCTATCAAATAATACAACTAAATTATATTGTACAGTTGTATTGTTCAACAGTACAGTTGAACAATACAACAATACTGTTGGTCATATCTGTAACAACAGTATTACAGATATGAAGGTTTTAAAAACAGTCTCCAAAAAGCGAAACACTTTCTATCACTTTTTCTGAAGTTTGTCTGTTTTCGTAAAATGCCAGAGAGAGTGCCGAAGTGGCCAGAGGTTGGTGTAATACACATTCTGAACAGTAAATTCACAATGAATAATATACAGCTTCATATCTTCCACCTTAGCTGAAGATCATCTCTTTGGTTTTGCTGCCAAAGGAATACATTTCCTTTGGATGTTTCAGATGTCATTGCTGACCAAAGTTGGGGCTACGTATCAAACTCATAACTTACTGTACTCACTAAGACATTTAAGCCTTGGGCCTTGGGATCTGTTGGTGCCACTCTGACAGCAACTTTAGTACTTGGATGCAAAATTTTCTTTGATGGTAAGGCCTGGATTTTTAACTCTACAAATCATGCTAATGTTCTAACGCTAATAAACTTCATGGAACAATCTTGCTCTCGTCAACACAAGGGGAGACAGACAGACAGACGCACACACACACACATGCCCACACACACCAAAAATAATTCCCATGAAGCAAAGTAGCCTTTTGCATGAAACAGTTTCCGATAATAATCTTGGCCATTTTGTTTAATTCAAAAGTCCTGTACTTTTCTTTAACAGAACTCTGAGAACAAAACCTGAAAGAGAATTTTCTTGCCTTCAGTACTGATTATTGACAACTTCAGTAACATATGCTTCTTTCACACAGTTACCCAGTATCTTGTTCATGTGGTGGTCAATAACATTATTCTTCAGCAGTCCGTGATTACAAAAATGTACATTAATCCTCTTTGAACTTGCTTAAGCACTGTTCTGAAAATTGATTTTCTCTCTTGTCCCATTTCCACAGTTGATCATGGCTGCATTATACTCCTTCGGTTTCATGTACTTAGATAACACACTACAGTCTGTCTGGAAAACCTATGCTATGGGTTATACCAGCAGCCTTAAACAGTTCTGCGATCTGTGGTTGCACACAGTTCGTTCTTTGTCAAGTGACTGTCATAGTCATCATCTTCCAGTCATTCCTGTTCTGGAAAAAAAGAAACCTTACATTTAATCCTACCACTGTCAGCAAATCCTACCTTATATCCCCACCTTATTACAAGTCTTACCCACTAGGGAGTTGTCATTAGTGTGCAAACCTGACAAGTGTATCCAATACTTACTTTTTAATAAGCAAGGTTTTCTTTACCCGGGGTTGTTCTGACGTGCTGCTAAAAGTGTCAACCACCATGATTCTTTTTTTCTGAGTAGATTTTCTAAGTTCAGCACCTCACCTCACCAACACCAAGAAAAATAAAAATACAGCCTTCCTTTCTGTCACTGTAGTTTTATTAAGAAGAGAATACAATGTGGAACCAACTACAACATCAGATTTGCAGTGAAGACCAACCCTTTCACTTTGACCCATTTGATTTTTGAAAAATGAATTAGTTTGTGCTTATGGTGGAAAGTTTATGGTTAGGCCCAAAATTATTTATGCCCCAGGCTAATATAGATTGTTTTTCATTCAACCAAGATGTTTGTTTGAAAAATGTTTGTTTTTTTATTATTTTTATCTACATTTAATTAAAAACGTAAAATGTTGAAAATTATTTATACTTTTTTCTATAATAAGTAGAAAATTCTTTAGTATTCTAACCCTTTTTATAAGTGCTGTCACAACGTTTTCATGTTTCCACTGGTATTTTGAAGGCCTTCTTCCCATCACTACTCTACTCTTTATCTTCCTCCACAGATGTCAGTCTCAAATCAGGACACTACTAAATTGTTAATATAATTTCCAGTCAGAAAAAAACATGTTGGAGAAAAATAAAAGATTACTTTAAACCTAAATCTGAAAGGGGTATCGATAATTTTGGTCTCAACTGTATCCTGGAGCCTAGGTGAGAGAATTTTTCAATGGAAACATCCATTGAATGCAAATTTAATGTATGGCTTTTATCAAATGATAACTCATAGAATCCTCTTTGCACATTATTTCTGTGAATAATGTCAGTATTTTTGTTCTATCCTTGGATGGAAGTAGGGTCTCTACCAGCATACAACTATTCAGGTTGTACAGGAAACAGATCCAGGAACTGCTGAATCCTCAGTTGTCACAATTTTGCTGAAAAATCCTTGTAGGCCTTAGTCCCCACCTTTTCCCTGTTGCCTCAAATGCTTTTTCTGTGAAGAAACTGCATGTGAGCAACATATACATGTTTTCATCCACATTTCTTGGTAAGTAAGTGCTAATAAGCTTCCACACAGTGCAGCAGCAGCACATACAGAATAATCCAGTGGCAATACTTATCCAATCTCCAGTCTCGCCTACACCGTAGTGGTGTACACACCATCATATACAGGCCTCTCCAGCAGAGTAAGTGTACAGTGCCTTAGTGGAATCAAAGATTGCATGTCTGAACCCTGAGAACTTATCTGCACATATTTATTTAGCTTTGCAGGGTGCACCATCAAGTCCGTTTGGACTTTCCATCAAATAAACATCCATTCCAGACTACTTCCAGTAGGCTTGGCTTGCTTTTCTTCTGCCTGTCTTAATAGTTGAGCTGCAAAAGGAGGTGGTCAGGTTAAAGGGACAGTGATTCTATTTATATCTTCCCACCTGTAATCTGTCTGTGACAGGATTAACCAAACCGCTAGCTTTAGCCTGCCTGGCTACACAGACAGAGACAATAAAAATATTAGTCATGCATGAATGCACTGATGTAGACCAATTTAATTCAATTTGGTTTACTTATACTGTGTAGCATCAACACACAGCCAATGTCAAGACGTGCATGTCCAATTTATATCAGGGCATGTGAAATTCAACTGGGATCATGAAAATGTAACAAATGTTGCAAATTTGGTGCCCAATAAAACGGAGTCTACTGGACTATCAGGTGTGAAAACTCCCAATATACAGTCTAATGTCATCCTAATTACGGCATGATATGATCAAAGCAAGTTAATTTAATAATGACAATAGGAAAAACGTCTTAAGGAAGCTCAGCCAGTTAGATTGAGTCATTGACTTTGAGGGAATCTTCCTCCTGAGGAAGGATATGGTGACAGAGGAGAGGAGCAACTCCCTTTAACAACAACTAAGATTCTCAGTTTGAATAACGCTCCCTGGGCTTAAACATGCATAAAATACGATTGTTATTGCAAGAAAGAAATATGCAATGTGTTTTAGATTAACTGAAACGTGACTGTCTTATGTATGCATCTGTGTGAGTGCGGTTGCAATCTCCTTGGTTTTTGTACATCAGTTATTCAGCCGGGTAAAGCCAGAGGTATGAGAGATCGAGCAGTGATAAAGTGTTTTATCCTCTTTTCCTCCTCCATCTCTCGTTGCCAATTTGCAGTCATTAATTAGCTGTCCATGATAAAATTCCCCATTCCCACTCTGACACTGGTGTAGAGCAGCGGACGGTGGTGGTAATCATGTCAGCGAGGCTTGGCTCGGGGTTCTGAGGGGGCTAAATGGCCCCCATATGGTCCACTGGCTGGGGCCCACTTCTTAGCATGCTCTCATTAAACTGGTGCTTAATATACCAAGGTAAAGAGAGAGACACACACACACCCGCGCATGCAGTCAGTAAGAGACAAATCAAAGCATTTAACAGGGCACAAAGGGACACCAGCACAAGGAGTTGGTGTTTGTTTGTGTGTGCATGCAGGGTGTGTGTGTGTCCATGTTTTGGGGAGGCTGATGCTATACGATTGTTGACTTGCCATCTGTTATAAGCGAAGAATGTTGTGTGTGTGTGTGTTAAAAGACGAAAGACGAGACGGAAACGAAATAAAGAAACAGTGAGTGAGGTGCAGATGTTTCACAGCAGAGCAAGGGGTTCATCAGCAGACCGCTGTATGGGACGGGGGTTTATGGTTGACTACAAGAGAAGAGAAACTTACTTTTTATAGAGGCTGCAATTAAAATATCACTGGCATTTCTCTGGTCTCATTTAAGAGTTTAAACGCTTGTGGGACAGTAAATTTGCAGGTTTGAAACAGCAACTTTTCAAGAAGGGGATGGCGTTAGATAAGGATTACCTATTTGATTAAAAACAAAAAACAAAACAAAAATTGCTTTACTATGAAGAGCGTAGGCTATAGCGGGAATGTGAGTTACAATAATCACACAGATAAAAAGGTATCTGCCTTATTATCATTGATGTTTCTCCTGTTTATCTGTACAAACAGAAGTTTAGGAAATTCCAAATTTGATGTTTTATACTTCATGTGTGGACAGATGGGCCTGGGCTGGAGCAGGTGGAGAGTCCAGACAGGTAGCCAACCAGGACAGAGAGGGGAACAGAGAGCAGCAGTTAGTTAGGTGGAGAGCACTTACTGCCGGCCCTTCAGTCTAACACATGAATGAAACCTTTGAATGAAACACGACTGGGCTGGTGTGTGTGTCAGCCACTGTGGGCTAGGGGTGTGTGAGAGGGAGCGGGCGGTGCACTTGACAATACTTGGGGTATGGCACTTGATTGTTTACTCTTTCCCCAATGGACTTGGCAATTGTACTCAACGGTATGCATGTGTGTGTGTTCGGTGTGAACATGTGCATTCGAAGGAGAAACATGCAGCTCTGGGCTTTTATGTTGCTTGGAAAAGTACGAAGGCTTCACAAAAGACCAGAGGGGGTCTTATGTTGTCCACACAAGCGCATGCATGCGCTCGCAAGACCAGCTGCTGCCCACAGCCCCAGCCCAGCGATTCTGAATTAATAATACAGGGCCACTCTGGAATAATGGTGACTTACACACACACACCCCCCACACCACCACACACACAAGCACAAAGCTTTGCACCTGTTCACCACTGCTCAACTGGACAGGGTTGGGCTCCACAATACACACACACACACACACGCTCCATGTTGCTTGTCTGTTGTAGGCGATAGTTGGACAGCTGTGTCTGTCGGCCTGTCTGCCTGACCTTCCCCTTCTTTTTCTGATGTCACTTCTTCTTATTGACTGATTTGTCCAGCTGCGCTCCTCCGCTTCTCTGATTGGACGGTTTCACATCCAATGAGGCAAAGACACAGAATGAGAATTTGAATATGAATGTCAGGATCTCAAAGAAATGTGTGCAAGTAATAATTGCTGAATGAAATGAAAAAAGACGGGACAGAGCATGACTTGACGAGCCTCAATTTTCTTTTCCTGAGCGTCATTTGAATGGCATCTGTGTGTGAACAGCATCAGCGTCATACGCACTTCGACTGAAAATTAACAAATATTTGGAGTCGAACCGCAAATCACAAATTCTTAAAAAAAAAAAAAAAAAGGGGTTGTAGCAGATGGCTTTGGTTGAAAGTGATTTCTCTTCAACAGGTCCCTTTATTTTACAAATGATGCTGTGTTTTTTTTTTAGCCAATAAATCTGTATAGGAAGCATTTTGCATAAATAAACTGCTTAATGTAGACATCAATGATATAAAATAAAAAATCAATGGTGCCAACATGCAGAGCCCTCCAAAAGAGAGGGAAGAAAAAGAGGCAATAAACCAGCAATCAATGCAATTTGATTAGCCAGCTCATTGGCTGTGTGTGCCTTCCCTAATCGCATTGGATTCACTGCATTTTGAAGACGAGCGCCATGGCATTCCTAATGTTATCGCGTGTTAAAATGCAAGGGCTCTTTGTTCTGGTTCGCGCAGATTGTATTTTTACCTTCTTGATGCGTTAGAAGACATCCAAGCAGATCAGTCTTTATGTTTTTGTTTTTTTTCTTCCCCAAGCCGTGTTCGCATTGCTAGTTGTGTGTGGGTGGGTTGATGGATGTGTGTATGTTAGGGATATAGACCTTCTGACTGAGCTGTGTTTTAATATTCCTGATAGGATTAACCATAGACGAAACTTGAGTTTCCCTGCTTGATAATATAATATTTTAAAAGCCTCTTGCTCTGTGCTGACAGTATGTTCTTTTTGACTCTTCCTTAAAAAAGATAAGTCTCTTGTATTTATTTTGGCATGTTTTCAGAATCTCTGAATGAGATGCGAGAGAACTGTTTGCAAAGAGCTGCCAAAGTTCTGTAACGTGTGAAGAGCAGCGATTGTTGTGAGCATGTAGTGCACAGGAGGTCACATGGGGGCCAGGTGGGAGTCCTGGTGTCCTGTCCTTGTGCTTGTTCACTTAGCAGACCAGAAAACATTGCAACGATGGAATAAACCATATCTGTTACATTTTAATAGCATTTTTTGACTTTCAGATCCAAATGGTGATGATATGATTTATTATTCGAGATGCACCGATCAAAATTTAGTGGCTAATTTCTGATCTCTGGTGTTTTCAGTTTTCCAGTTTTTTACTCCTATTGTTAATTATCTATATACAGACCCATTCTATGAATTAGAATATTATTGAAAAATCCATTTATTTTAGTAAGTCCACTACCAAGTTAAACACATTAAGTAGATTAATTGGACAACGACTGATGTTTTAACACCTTTATTTTCCTTAATCATGATGAGTTTCTAATAACAACTAATAAAAACACGCTTTAACATTACATCCGACCCGTAAACAGGAACTACTTTGAAAAACAGAAACGTGGGCTTAATGAAATGCATGTTTAATACTGGCTTTAAGGTAGTTATTTTCAAAAGGTCCTTGCAATCTGACAAATGAGACTCATCCAGTTGTATATTTTAATTAATTGAATAAAACTGTAGTGTTCGCTGGAGAGCAATTGCTGTAAAACTAGGTTTTTACTATTAATTTCTCATAAACCCAAAATGAAAATAGTCGACATGGTCAACTGCGAGAAAATTTAAGTCTTCACCTTATGTCTGTCCAAAAGGCAGAAACTTTTCCAATTCCCACATGTTTATCAACAGGTAAGGGTCAAACCTTCAGGGGAGGCGGAGCCACTTTGCTAAATTGTATTCAGTCTCTTTGTCATCTTCAAATAGTTTCCCACCATCTCCTCCTACCGTCATCTTTGATTACCTCGTCATCGGCTTTGAGTCAAAGCCTCAAGCCATTACCTGAATCACACAATTACCAACAGTAAGAACCAATTTGGCATTATATTTAATATGAAATGACTAATCACATTTAAAAAACTAAATTTTAAGAAAAACAAAAATACTGCCCAATGTATTTTTCTTTAGTTATACCAGGCCAAAAGGGGAGATAATGTGGTAAGAGTCATAAAGTCTGATGATAAGATTGGAGTAGCCTTGGCTAAGTGACCTTCACCCACCCATAGTTTAGCTTGGTAACCAAAGCCTCCTGTCTGGCACAGGTGCCACTGACCTGCAGCGCTCTGCTAAGATGCTAATATGCTACTACCACAGTAAATCCTATGGTTTTTATAGGAAGAGACACATTCTTCACACAAATTGAGGTTTAAAATTTCTGAAGGCAGAAATGCCCACACCCACACAAACTGACAGTCACCCAGTGAGAGCATTTTACATATATTGTCCACACACACACACACACATGCACGCACTCTCTCACTCTCTCTCTCTCTCTCTTACACACACACATCAGTATGGTGAGGATTAGGATGAGAGCCGTCTTGGCTGCACCATGTCTGTCACTCACTCTCAGGCTCTGTGTCAGCATCGCAGCAGTGGTGATCCAAGGAGCCACCACCATCTACTGGATTGTAGCGGTACTGCAGCAGAAAAAGGAGTAAGGGAAAAAATTGCACATATAAACCAGGGAATGGGATTGTTATGTTATGGTATTGGTAATATAATCAGAGTTTTTAGTTTTGTTATTTTCTATTAGTTTCTTAGTTTTTTCCAAATAACTAACATCTGACACATTTAGAACAAACAGTAAGATAATATTTAAATGTGAGGAGATACTCAGTTGTTTTGTCTTGGGTAAACCTCGAGTAAAAATGAACAGGAGCTTGTACAGTCAACTTCAGGTTCCTTGGACCAGTGAGTCTCCATAGCGACTCCATGGCATTGAGAAAAGTTGGGGTATGTGTGAGCAGCTCTTTTTGTACCAGCTGGGGGAGCAGAGGGGCACCATGGTAGCAAGCATGCACGCATCCATGCATGGGCTTGTGTGTGTTTGCATGCACCAAGCACAGACTAGCAGCAGACTCTGGCTGTGTGCAGCTGGCTGGGTAAAACCTCCTATTGCCCCCTTCGGCCCCCAAGGGAAAACCACTCTCCCATGGGTTTCCACTCAATCTGCCATGCTGCCCTGTCCCGGCTCTCTGGAACCATCACGGCCTCAGCAGCTTACAGTAAGACCTTTCTTGCATGCGTTTCTAAGGCTCAGCCTTTATCTTTGTCATTCCTCAATTCCAGCACTTTATACATCCCTACACTACTGTAGTGTCTGCACGCCAGCATTGAACCCTTAAACGCAGCGGCAACTCCGGCTTCAAAGTGAATGTGTTTCTTTGAATCCTGTCCCGTTATGTAAGAGCGAAAACACCCCTTAAGTTTTTAGAAGAACATGCAGCTCCGCTTTTATAGTGTCAGGGATTGGGATTGTATTTAAAGCATTTACACAAACTCGCACACACACATACACACAAACGAGCTCAAAATCCAGGCCCAATGTGATAATGAGTCTAATGCAGTTTAAGTGGATTGGCTTTGAAGAGGCTAGATTCGCCTTAAGATGTCTGAGCAGACTGGAGTTAAAACTGCTGGGGTTGGGGTCACGCACACGGCCATGTCCTTGTAAACATATCCATTCACTGTGGATCTGCAGAGAGGAGGATGTTTTTTGTCACTTATTTTTTCTTAATATTGTTTTCACGTTTTGGGAATCTGATTTCCTTACCCGAATCATGAGCTTCAACCAGCTCTCGTCCTCCATGGACAAACTGCGAGACAGATGTCTTCCTCAAGCGTCTTACCGACACAATTCCTCACTTTCTTAACCTTTCAACCTCCCAACTCCTGTGCTGCCCACAATTACCTCCCCCTTCCTTCTCTCCTTTGACACAACAGTTTCCTCTCTGATGTTCAACTGGTTCTGTCTCATTTACTGTTCCTTTCTGATTAAAAAATATACAGAACATTTCCTAAAATTAAATTATGACAAGTCTTAAGAACTAAATAATGCCCAGATATGTAGTTGATTTGTCCAAATTTATGTTAGATATTGCTTTTCTAAAGTTTCCCCAAGGACCTTGTCTACAGTTTTAAGGTGTGTATTATGTATTTACGTGACTGCAGTATGACTATAACCCTGTCATATTTCTTTGTACAGTTATATAAAAAGCAAAGTAATATTCTAAGGCTGTACCAGGCTTTGCAGGTAAATAAATGCTAAGCAAGGGAATCAAAAACATATATAATAATCAGAACTGTTATTTAATCAAAGCTTTGCTAAAATGTAAGCAGTGCGAAAAGCAAATTGTCTGCACTTATTACAATTTGTATTTTGCTATTTTTCACACATGCAGTACTTCACAACAATGGAACTCAATTAAGTTTGGTTTCATGTGTCCCCTAATCAAATGATGAATGAAATGCAGAATCTCTAGCCACCAACACTTTGTACAGTGAAGTTCATCCAGGGAGTTCTCAAAATTGCCTCCACTGCCGTTTTGCACAGTTTCTGATAAAGCAAAGACAAATTTGGGTGAGTGATCTTTCTGGCTTCTACTTATTAGCTCCACATTACGGTGGAACTGTTTATATTCAAGAATAAGTGATATAATTTAAGCCTAACTTTCTCCTGAGCAGCATACCTCTACCTCTAAAAGTTTGAAAACCATGGATCTGGTGAATGATTGTACAGTTTTTAAGTCCTTTGAAAGCAATCCCAACTCATCAGTGCTCCACTTCTGTGCTTGACAGCAAGTATGAGGTGAAGACTCTTAATCAGCAAAGAGGGGTGCTTTTTCTCAGTTGTCTATTTGGCTGTTACCTTCGTCCTTGATATCTGGAGTGAAAAAATGTGCTCTTAGTTTTTTGCAGTCTACTTTTGCATTTTTGCCAGTTTTGTTAAACAATAAAGCATCTCCGTTTGTATTTGTCTGGTATTTGTTTTTTGTAAAACTAGTAATTAAAATAGTGTATTAATGTGGATCTGTGTAGCTGTTTGTGTGTGTGCAGTGTTGTTTCTTTGAGTTGGGCCGGTCTATTTATTGGAACATGGCAGGAATTTCAGTCCACGCGTATCTCCGCCTCTGCCTGCCTCTGTACTCCACCACTAACCAGCTCTCCAGCTTCCAGAGCGCCAGTCACACAGCCCAGTCTATTGCACCATCTGCATATCAGCGCCTGCCTTGGCCAAAGCATTAAATTAAATCCCTGTTTGGGTTGATTAACAAATGGCTGGTGAGCTCACATAGTTACGGAGTTATTTATTTAACTGCCATTATGGCTTTTCCTTCTTTTGCCTACCATTTTTTTTAGCTAGAATACATCAAACTGGGAGAACAAAGGTGTGCGGGGTGTCTTGAAGGACTTTGTGTAAGACTGAGCAGAGGGAGAAAGTGTTTAAAGTTTGCACAACTTTGTGCCTCATTCCGATTATGCTGGCTGACGTTCAGCACTGCCATGTGTACCTGTCTCCTTAATGCATTTCAATCTCGCAGTCTCCCCTCTGTCCCGATGTGAACAGCTAATGGGTCTGCTAATTGAGTGACAGTTAGCGAGCGCATTGTTCTAATTCCAATCAGAAACCTTGGAACAGACGCAGTCACAGCTGATTCATCTCTGCCTCTTACTGCTAAATCCACAAGCTGCAACTGGAAGATGTGCCAGCAAGATTTATTTCTCATAGAAATTCGAAATGACTTCTAAAAAGCCTGGCTCTGTTTCTGCTGCTTAGTTTGTGCCTCTCAAACTCAGACACGTAAAAGAGTTCACCTCTTTATTTCACTTGTTTAACAGCAGACATGTACTACTCTGATGTTTCGGAGCACTTGGATCTCTCAACTAGTGCTGCAATGTCCAAACAATAAATCTAGTAAATAATGCCAACTAAATATAAAATGGAACATTTAGAAAGTACTGCTGAAGCCTCTGGGTCAGTTTACCTCTTTGCCAATACCCCCAATTTTGAGTCCTCATAATTTTTTCATAACCGATTCATAAACAAATGATTTCATACACATGAACTTAACCCACTGCATAGTTATTCCCAAAATTATTCATGCACCTGGCAGATTTAGTTTTTATGTTATTTTTTCAATTAACATTTTGAAGCGACACAGCCAGAGTCCGGCCCTGAATCGAACAGTCTGTAGAAGGAAACTAAAAGATAAGGGTGAAGGCAAGGAGACCATCCAACCTCAGTGATGTGGAGCTCAGAAATCAAAACAGTAGTGGAAACATGCAGAAAAGCTGGTCAGTAGTTATAATAAAGACTTTTGCTACAATGCGTGTATTAAAAAAAATTGTCAGTTCATTTTTATTGGCCTAATTTTGAATTTAAGCATACTGCAATGTAGCGTACAGAGAAGTTCTAGGTTTACAGGTCAAAAGCTAGAGGTTGGTAAATCTAAACCTGCAATGTGCAACACCGAGTACATTTCACACATATTGATGTATGAAATGTTCAACAGTCAAAACACATAATTCAGACTATATTTGCTCTTTCATTATTTGCAATGGGTCAAGTCTATCAATTTAATTGTAAAATTTTATTTAAAATATGCCCTATCCTCCTTTAATAACTTGTTAATCTTTTCTCCAGTGTACCTGCATGCGTTGCCATGGTAATTTCTACAAGATTACTGATGAGCACTTTTGTGACTTCATTGCCAACACCCCATTACTATTCATTTCAATTCTGATCCCAGTCTGGGCCTCTTAGCTCTTGTAAAATATGTGAAATGAAATGATTACCCTTCATCGAACCCAAATTGTCTTAACCTCAACAACAATCTGCTGGTAAATATTACTAGTTGTAGTCTCATGATCACCTTTTCTTACAGAAAACTGTGGGTAAATATACTTGCTCTAGTATTAAACTTCTATAAACAATATCTTTTGTTAAAACTGTCTCTCTATCCCGACTGTATAACATGAGACAGATAATCTGCAAAAAAAATTGAACTCCTCCTATCAATGGTCCTACTGCCATCTGCAGAAATACACCACTCTGTCAGAAGCAACTAATCCGAGCCAGGTGGGGGGGTCTTAGCATTGTCAATCATACTTTTGTATAGGCTGCTCAGTGTGATAATGAAAGATACTGTAACATACTGTTACAGGGAAACTGTTTATATGCAGTAATCGGTGACCATGCCAACTAGCCTTAGCATTCACAGATAGGTAGCATGCTCTGATGTGGCTGATGTGTAAGCCGTAGCTTACCAGAGCAAGGGGAGGGTGAGAGTTGTGTGTACAGAAGCTTTATTGACAGTGCTAAGACCCTCCGCCTGCCTCTGATTGATTGTTTCTGACAACCAATCAGAGGGCTTTAGGACCACAATAAAAAGGCAGAGGGGCTAAAAAAAATTTCTCTGATTATCTGACTCATGTTTTACTGTCATAACATGATGACAGTTTAGACAATTTAGTAAAAAGGATATTATTTATAAAAGTTACCTACTACCACTTTACCTTGACCCATGGCAGATGGCTGCATGCCTGAAAAATTTGGGTACAAAACGATTACAGAGGTCCAAAGTAGCAAAGCGGTGAAATAGCCAGTAGCCACCACTGAAGCAGATATTGGTTTTGAACCAGCTGAACAATTAGGACTTTAAAGGCCTCTGCCCTTTTTCATCCTTCAGATAACCTACACAGTTTGCTCCGTGCTCTGCAGTGTAGTATTTTCTAATTGGCCTGAAGGGAAAAGTAAAGTTGTGCAGAGAACTAAATGAAAGTGAAGTGAGGAGTCTGAGAGAGATGGTGTGGGAAGGAGACCGGCTGTTCTGTTTTCTCCAGCAGTCCAAACTAGAGACATGTGGCTCCCCAGACAAGCTGTCCAGAGTGGGAGAGCTTGCTGGACTCATTACAGGCAGGGCCAAGACGGGATAGCTTGACAGAACACCGTTGGATCATACGGAGAGTTGGAACGGTCGGAGCCGAATTGTTTTTAGCCCGCCTGCGTGTGTACGCGCACTCGCCGCCGCGTTTGTTAGGAGCCACGTGCGCGCAGACAACTGTCCGTCCCCCCTCTCTCCGTCTGTGCCACCCCTGGCTGCCCCCTCCCCCGCCACCCTCAGTGGACACGCAGAAACACACACACACACGTACACACGAGTAGCATCTCGGCCTGGCCATAAGGATCGCTTAAATGTTTTCAGTTGTACTGGACAGCTGAGGGATGAAGCGGCCAACCACAGGCTTCCATTGGTTGGACACCTCATCCAGAATCTGACTCATAGAAATGACTGGACGTGGACCAGCGAGCCAGTAGTCGCAGCCAGTTTATAATAGTTTTATCAGTTCAACTTTTTTTCCTCATCCTCATCCATTTTGACAGTCCATCCATCTTTCTGCAATCCAGTTTGGAGTCGAGGAAAGTTCCTCCTTTCCAGATGATAACTTCAGTCAGCATGATCTGTCTAATAACGGCGTGTCTTTTATTGATTTGTCATCGTTTGTGACATGTTTTATTTCGGCTTACTCTCAGTTAACTTCTCTCTCTCTGTGTGTGTGTTTTTTCGTCTTGCCTCTTAGAATATTTTCTTCTCCCTCTTCCTTATGCCTCGCTGCAGCCCTCCCGTCCAACCCCTCTCACGGCACTCTGTTTATAAGTAGCAAGTGATCCAGAGAATATGCTTTGTTCCTGAAAGAACAGGAGAAGGAAACGAGAGAGCAGGAGAGAGTGGGTGTATTTGTGAAAAACAGAGAGAAGAAAGGAGAGGTGTGATTCTGTAGCCTTAGTGATACACTGGCACCCACCAGTGTGTTTTTCCTTTTCTTTCTTTTTTTTTTTTTTTTTTGGTGTCCCTCCGTCCCTGTGTGGCGGTTCGTTCTAGTCACCAACGCACCGTCACACACACACACACACACCCCAACACGCGCATCCTCACCAGCACCCAGAGGTACCGGCGGGGCCTGCGCTCACATGGTTCCTTCGGCGGAGCAGGTGTTTTCCTGCGACGTGTTAACGAGCACGGCCTGCTGTCATTTCTGCTTTAAATGGATGTCACAAATAGAACACAGACACTCTGACTGTTCTCTTCTCCTGGAGAATGAAATGAAACAAGGTGATCAGAGCGGGACACAAACCCCTTTAGTCTAATGCCCCGAAGAAAACCCAGCTCAGTCAGTTGTCTTTAGAAGTCGCTAAATTGGTGTGTAATTTAATCTCAGTGTAAATAAAGATGTTCTGTGAGGGCATTAGAGGTTCCACGCTTAACAAGACATCACTTTGCAGCACTCATACATGGTGGTGGCAGTATCATGCTGTTGGTATGCATTAGGGAAGAGTTGATTGGAAGCCGAATGGAGTAAAATGTAGCGCTAGTCTGATAAAAGGTTTACCTTTCAGCATAGACACAATGCTAAACATTCAGCCGGAACTACAGGAGAATCCTTTCTGAGCTTTTAAATTTGCTAGAATGGCCTAGTCAAAGTCAAAACTTAAATCCAACTGAGTTTTTGTTTTTCGAACTAACTCTTCCCAAACTACTGCTATTT
The DNA here is from genome assembly GCA_903066815.1 of Brachyrhaphis roseni. Classification (NCBI taxonomy): domain Eukaryota; kingdom Metazoa; phylum Chordata; class Actinopteri; order Cyprinodontiformes; family Poeciliidae; genus Brachyrhaphis; species Brachyrhaphis roseni. The sequence continues at coordinate 37,243 of CAEFZY010042863.1, forward strand.
TGAAAAGAACAATAAGCAAAAATTTTTAGCATCTAAATGTGCAAAGCTGGTATATAAATATGCCCAAAAATAGGCCTGGATGTTAAACTGTCCCAGTAATTATTGCAATGAACCATAACATTATTGCTTTGAAACCATCTTCAAGTAATATATGAATAATGGCATAATAATTGAAGGTCAATAAGCTTTAAGAACACTTAGCACTGGAACTGGCAGATATTTTAAACATCAATAATAGAATACAACCAAATAATAAATTAGACCTCACGCAATTGAAACCATGAATAAAATGGATTATGAGGTCTCTGTAAACAAATTTTTTTTTCATAGGGAGTTGAATACAAATGTACCCCACACCTTTTAGACTCTTACTTGTAAAAATGTTAAAAATCATGTATAATTTCCCTTAATTTTATAATTTTAAGCACTACTTTGTGTTGGTCTGTCAATTAGAATCCCAATAAAATGAGTGATTGTAACCTGACAAAAATCAAAAATCTGTTGCTGGGTGTGAACACGTCTGTGCAAACGTATTCTGTGCACGTAAAGTTGTGCACAGAATAATTTCTTTCTGTACTCATTGTTCTCAAAAAAGCCTGTGTGAATCCACATCTATGTGCAGTTTAACCCATATGGGGCTCCATGTTCCCGGTGTGTTATCCACCACCGTGGCCTGGTGTTTGACACTCGTGTAATCCTCTTGTGGGTCGGCTAAAAAGGCAGCGGTCACTCACCGGTGCCAACGCGTAGTCGGATAATACTTTTGTCGGCAGATGCGCAGCAGATGTTCGTTGTTCCCGCTGACGTCTAAGAAGAATAACTCCTCCATGTGTAATCCTGTTTGGTCTCATGTCACATCATCTCATCCTGTGTCACTGCAGCTGACCAGTGGTTTGTGTGTATTAGTGTGTGTGGTGGAAGGGTCATCACCTCAACACCTGCCCATGTATCAGCCAGATGATGTTTCTGGCATGGATACGTTGAGTGTTGCGCTGGTAAACATGTTTTTTCCTTTTTTTCCTTTTTTTTTTTTTTTCTTCCATTTTTTACACAATAATCCGATCTGAATCTGGCAGGCGTTGTGGGAGCTGTAGAGGGTGTGTGTGTGTGTGTGTGTGTGTGTGTATTTGTGTGTATAAATACTACCGTGTGTAAAAGTGTGTGTCATATAATCAGAACAGATGACAGTTGAGCGGCTCTTAACCATCCGGGGAATAAAGTCAATATTTAAATCATCCACATCATTATTTTTGTTGTTAATCCTACTTTCCACACATTATACTGATTAACTGTTACAACCCTTAGAAACATCAAAATCCCTTATGATCTTCTATCCACAGTGTTTGCACCAAGTATCAAAATATATGCTTATATTTCCCTCTCTGTGTATTTGTGTCTCTGTCCAGGTGAATACATAAAGAACTGGCGGCCACGTTACTTCCTGCTGAAGACAGACGGCTCCTTCATCGGCTACAAAGAGAAACCTCAGGATGCAGACCTCCCTTATCCTCTAAATAACTTTTCAGTAGCAAGTATGTTACAGTGACATTTACACACAGCCACAGATTCTTTACTCTACTCTTGTTCTTATCGGCAGCTTAGAATCAAACTGCCGAAAAATGAACCTCTAGTTAATGCATTTAAAGTTACGTTTTTTTTCCTTCCTGCGCTCTGTTGTTATTAAGTTCTTAGATCAGTAGGAGAGATGAAACTGCCCTATTCAGGTGACAGAGACATGAGTGTGAAATAAAGTTTTCCCTTACTGGGTTTCTTACTAGATTTACATTTTAAGCCATTTTAAACATTTTAGATTAGCAATTAGCGCGGGTTAGCATCAGTAAAGCTCAGTCTTTGTGTGTATTCTGTAGAGAATGCAGCTATTCAAATTTTTGAAAAGAGGGTCGATCAAGCTGAAAATATGCAGTGTTGCTATCTGAGTTTTCTATACGTCTGAACTAAAAAACGTTGAAATGAGTGAAATTAATCAGAGTATGAGAGCCAAATAAACTTTAAACGCTCACCTATAAAATCAGAAAGCATTAATTATATACCATCTGTCTTTAAGGCTTTGCCAGCACACAAATCTATTCCTTTTGTTCCGCCTTGGAGAATATAGACCAGGGGTGCTCATACTTTTTGAGACCAAGATCTACTTTTTCTCTCACCAGCCGGCTGAGATCTACCTCATGACTCGAAGACATTAAAATTGTAAATTAAACTCTATTGACTTATTTTATATGTGAATATACATCAGTTATAGCAGAAATAATAAAGTGATAGAAAACCTAATGCAGTTTCTTCCTCAGTGAGATTCTGACACTGGGAGCAGGTTACTGGTTTCTCA
>CAEFZY010042867.1:0-46597 GCA_903066815.1 Brachyrhaphis roseni
ATATATATATATATATATATATATACCGGTATGTATACCGGTATATATTTTGTTTTTTGCTGCTGTTTGCTTCCACATCGTAACATGCGCCTGCAGGTCTCCATGTGTGCAGCAGTGCATAATACCGGCACATCCACAGGGTGCACTTGTTGCTCTAAATGCACGAGTATAAGGTCACAAGTACATGCAGTGCCTCAGATGTGCACATGTGGGACCGGCGCCTATCGCTGGCACAGTTATTTCCCCTCGGAGGGGCGATGAGTGCGCTCCTGGTGCATTATCGGGAGCAGCACAAACACTGCCTGGCACTTCCCCAGCTGTAGAAATGGGAAATGGGGAAGGTGGGGGTCTTTATTAGTTGTTTGTTTGAATTATAAGGCAAGAGGAGCAGGGGGGCAAAGGGTGTTGCCAAGCTGGGAGGGTCTATTGCCTGGAGGGAGAAGGGTAATTACATGAGAGCCAACTGAAGATAAAAAAATCTTAATGGTATTACTGGTCAGCGGGGTTCTGTCCTTGGGGATGACCGGAGAGAGAGAGAAGGAGATCAAGTGTGTTCCTGCAACGCTGTTGATCTGAATCTATTCCTTAACAAACTCCGATTCGACACGCAGTTTTCCTCCTGCTTTTACATAATCCATTATGTCATTATTGTGACTTTGCAATCTTTCAACCGGTGGAACTCAGGTCAAGCCCCAGTGACAGCAAGCATTTACCCCGCTTAAGTGTTTGAGGATTTTTACTTAATCCCAACTCACTTAAGGGGCCAACTTGTGCAGAACTCAGAGCCTCCACACTCACACACACACACAGCCCCACACACATAGCCAGTGCTGAAAACTAACTCTGTCCGTTGTGCTGAAATCTACCAGCAACAACCAGGACATATGCTCCATCCTTCCATTTTTAAACGACGCGGTAATTGGAACCAATTTTCCGTATGCAGAGCATCCACGCTGGGGGAAAGTGCTAAAATTAAGCAAAGATTACAGTATGCATGGTATGTGCGCTGGTATTTGAGAGTGCTGTTGATGGAAGCTATTATCACGAAATGCAGCAGAAGAGCCTTTTGCAGCTGGGGGAGGGGGGAGGGGAAAGATTAAAGCAATTTGTGGATGGCAATGAGATTACCTCGGCAATATTCCTAAAAAATAAAACAAAAAAACAAAACAAGAACACATATGTAAACACGGTGCGCACAAACACATTTAGCGTTTCACTTTATTAACCAGGATGAGCTGCGCCTGTACATATATCAGGAAGAAGACACACGCCTTTTGCATTTTTTGTTTTTAGGTTTGTAATGCAGTCATGTAGTCATAGAAATCAGGTACCACAGCAGAAATGCAGGACAAGAACTGTTAAGTTACCTAATCCATCTTAAAACTTAACAATATGCTGAGATTTCAACATAAGATGTCTCCGTCCGCAGGCCAGCTAAGGAGAGCAGGGAATCAGGTAACTTTGGAAGTGTTGCAGACATCCACCGCTCAGGTGTGGAAAACTTTCAGTATTGCACTCTCAATTGCTTTTTTTCTTCATGTAATTTGACAAGAGGAGAGTTATTGCTAAAAGAGGCCCAGAAGAAGCTCATCAAGTTGAATGCATCTTGTCTGTTTTGAAAGATGGTGATGGCAGTATCATACTGCGGGGACGCAGTGAGGTTTATAACTGATGAGGCACAAATATATGGATATATAGAAGCTTATAATAAATAAATAATAATTCAACTTAATTGTCATTGCAATGTCATAAGTACAAGCAATGAAATGTAGTAGACCAAGCTTGATTTGAACCAGGCTCTCCCAGGGTGGGGGGCATTTGCTTTAACCACTGCGCCAAATGCGTCTGTTTTAGTTTTGACCTTGATTGACATATTTTGCTACTTTAAAAGCTTAATTATGCTTTAACAAATTCCATGCTATTCAACAATACGGTGGCATGACAATCGTGTATGAAATCTCTCTTTAATAAAATTGAAAATTACCTGCAATCTTGAATTTGATTAAGTTTCTGCGCCAATTTTTCTCTACAAATATTTCCACCACTCTGTTACAAACGTCCTCCATCTTTAAAAGTTACGCAGCTTTCGCGGAGAAGAGTCGTCCTCGATCTGACTTTAAGCTTTAATAAAGCAGAACACCTGTCGCCCCCATTGAGCCTATGGAGCTCAGCACTGCCCCCTGTCGGTGCGGCGTGGTACTTTCTGCCTCCCTCAGTGCATTTTCACTGATCGGAGATACTTGATACATCACACACATCCATTAGAAATATCAGACAAACTGGAACGCCGGCATGTGTACATACATGCTGAAGTGATGCAGTTCACCTTGCAATTCTTGAATGTATTTGAATATGCAAAACTCAGCATTTTCCGTTATAAAAATGTTGAACTCCTGCAGAAAACAAATGTATTAACTATTCATGGTGGATAATTTGATTTTCTCCTATTACTTACTTGTCATGACGCCTCACATGCCTCCCCTCACTGCATGTCACAGGCTGATGTTCAGCAGGGAATTGGAAAGTTGGTCAGAGTAGATTTAAAAAAAACAACAACCTATTGACGGGTCGATCCTGAAAGAGAACCTTTAGGCGGATGGAAACAGGACAATACGTCCAAACATGCAGAGCTGCAATAAAATGGCTGTGTTGGAACGGTCCACTCAGTCTTTGACTATGTCCTAACTATGTGTCTTTGTCTTTCCTCTTCACAATGACTTATTACTTTGCATTTGTCCATCACAAAAATTCTCAGAAGTTTGTGGTTGTAGCATAAAAAGCAAGGTGGACTGACCTTATTCCAATGCAAATCTCTAGTTTTTATTTTTAAACCTTTGAAATTGGAATTATTATCAAATTCAATTATTCCTGGCGCATGTATCCATACAATGAGTGAGAATGGCACCTAAAAAGCCATTAGCACCTTTTTTTCGACATATGCAGGCAGATTCATAACTTCCTTAAAATGAGCCCAGACTAAATTTAGCCTACAACTGAAAATTTAAACATTGTAACCTGCCCCACACGCAGTATGTACATTTTCGTCGCCATTAACACTTATTATTTCCCCTGAAAAGTAGGTGAACTATTGAAAGGCGAGAAAGAAAAAGTGGTAAAAACTGTGGGGTGGGGGCTGAGGAGAAAAGAAGAAAGCAGAAATCAATCTGTCAGAGCCAGCATGTTCTTACCTGAACTAGTCAACAAGCACAGAAAGTACAAAGTGCCAAGAACTCACACAGATCTGCGAATTAACAAAAAAAAAAAGAAGCATAAGAAATACCAAAAGCGACTTTTTTGATTATCTTTAGGGGCATGTGATGAGAGAAACTTTTGATAAGACAGATGGCTGGACCAGTAATGGATAAGGTGCACTGGTGGAGGAGACGTGCCGTGATTGGCTGCTGTCATAAATGATGAGCCAGCTGAACAGAATGTGAATATTTCTGAAACTCCGGCCGGCATCTTTGAGCAGCAGCCGAGGCAGGAAGCCACTGGCATCCGAGCGCTTGGATCCATTACGCGGATCCGCTGGAAGGAGCCGGCCGACGGCTGAAAGATGACCAACTACTGATGCGGACCTCATCCTTATCTGACCATGCTTTGACCTAATGCATCCTTTTAAAGTTGGGCAGAAGACAACACAGATCGATAAGCGGCACTGCCAGATGCGCTCGCTGCCTCGGTGGAAGTTGATTATGCCTGCTTCGAGAAACCCACAAAATCCATGGATGACTGTGCATTGCTTATGGGATTCCCTGACGAGGGTTTTTCCCCTGAAAAGAATTCAAGTTCTGGGGTTAATTAGGTGTCTTAATTGAGTAGGAGAGGTTTATCTGCTCATTGTTAAAAGTACGGCACTATTACTGCAGCATGGGAATCACTTGACGCACAGAATGCTTTAAAAATGTCTTAATGGTAGCTACAGGAGCGTGCAGGAAATCATGGGAGGTACTCTAAATACAGCAGGCCTGTAAAGGCTTTGATCAGGAGTTGGTGAGTTACTTGAAATAAGGTAAGGACATAAAATAACATACAAACGAGCATTTTAGTCTAGTTTCTAGTGCAAGTATCCTACAACACTTGTAACTTTTTCAGCAAAATTTAAGATCTTACTTGAAGTTAATAGTTCCTTAATATTGATATTTTTCTAATAAAAAGTACTAATTCCAGTGGAACATTGCTTCACAAGACATTTTCCCCCATGATATACCGTATTTTCCAGACTATAAGTCGCAGTTTTTTTCATAGTTTGGCCAGGGGTGCGACTTATACTCTGGAGCGACTTATGTGTGAAATTATTAACACATTATTATATCGTATCACGTTATTTTTACACTAAACCGCAAGAGGGCGCTCTAGGCCTGTGTCGATAATGTGTGTGGTAGAAACTACCTATGGAGTTAGCGGAGTTGTTTAAAAGCGACACCGAGGATGAAGATTTCATTGTGTTTAGTGATTTGGAGTGACAGATGGTCTGGTAAACTTGTTAGAGTGTTATTTATGCTATAGTTATCTGAATAACTCTTAATATGCTATGTTAACATACCAGGCACGTTCTCACTTCATTGTTTATCATGTAACGTACAATTATTCAGCCTGTTGTTGCCTCTATTCTATTTTTATTTTAAATTGCCTTTCAAGATGACATGTCTGTTCTTGGTGTTGGATTTTATCAAATAAATTTCCCTCAAAAATGCGACTTATACTCCAGTGCGACTTATATATGTATTTTCCTTCTTTATTATGCAATTTATGGCTGGTGTGACTTGTACTCTGGAGCGACTTATAGTCCGGAAAATACGGCAAGTGAAAAAAATCACCCAATGGAAATTGCACATTTCATCAATATTAAGCAATCATTGACTTAAAACTAGCTCCTATATCTTGTAAGTTAGTTTTGTCTGATTCCAACCATCATTTGAAAATGAAGAGAACCTGCCAGGCCATGACCAACCTCTATTACACAATAGAGCATTAATATGAAAAGCAGCTTAGAGGTCTAAAACTTATGAATGGAGGAGATGCAGAGATTCAAGGCTCGGGTTGGAGGATCCATTCACAGGCAACCTTTATCAAATATGGCCGAGAGGAAGAAGTTAACGTCTGCAGTTTGGCACAAGTCTTTCTGGGGCAACTATGCATAGTAAAACTGCACATGTGATTTAAAAAAAAAATGTGCAGCATGCAACGGAATGGTTCCGACTGAAGCACATTTATGTGATTCGCAGTGCAATGCGATTCAGCTATAGTTTAATACTCATCTTAAAATGTATTGGATACATAATTAATTTGGACAGAATTGCGACAATTTTGCATTAGTTATTCCAGACCTCTGCATCTAAATTATGACCCTGGTGCGAAGGTAATGCATCATTTTTTTGTCGGACTTGTCGGCACAGAGGAGTGTTCACACTGCGACCCGAGATAAAGGCGTAAATAAATAATCTTATCGTGACTAAACATCCAACACAAAGGAAACCAGACCCGTTGTCTAACCGAAGCCGCTGCCAAACCTTTTCCATTGTCATTTTCTAAAGGAATTGATTCTAAAACAACAAACATTTTCAAACTGCGGCAAACGTTACCTTGAGATTAACACGAGGAAGCTGGTTACAAAAGTGTCTCGAGATTTGAGAATAGTCAGACGGAAAAAAAAAAAAAGAAAAAAGTTAACTTAAAACTGTAATAGCAAAGTTTACTGCTGGCAGTTTTAACTAAAAAGGGATTTTCAGTGTTATCAGATGAAGCTCAGAGCTTTGACTGAAGTTTCACAAATCAAACCAAAATGCGCTCATGGACATTCCTTCTGAGGGATTAAAATGGTTTAAGAAGATTAATAATGTATCAACCAAGAAGTTCTGAAATCATCAAGCAATTCACCAAGTCTGTAGGCTCTAAGCCCACAAATATCACCAGACTTTCGATAAGCTCATTTTACAACCATTTTGTGTTTCAGTGTATCACAATGATGATTCAGCGGTGACTGCCCTTGGCTCCAAATTACTCTGAGGCAGTCTGCGCTACGTGAATGGGTTGGGGAACAACAGGAGCACAACTTATCGGGCCAGCTATGAATGATTGTGCCCCTGCTGTTTCTCTGTTTTTAAGACGTTTCCTTTTCTCTGGATTTTCCCCTGTTCTGTTCCATTAAAGACGGAGCGGCGAAGCCAATTTAAATGCTTTCATTCCTTTGACAAAGACGTGAATGAGCCAAAACATTTTTATTATCAATCTGATCTAACTCAGTTATAAATCTAACTTAATTTTCTTGAGAGAGAGAGGGAAAAAAGTCCTCGTTTCTGTGCCAGATTTTTACTCTTGGAGATGCCATTTTCATCAAACATCAGCTTTACTGCTGGTATTATTGACTTTCTTACCTTTTGGATGTGAATCTTTTTGTTTTAGAACTGCAATACAACTGGAAAGACAATTGTGTTGGATGACAGCTGACATTATGAGCAAAGCAAGTGCAATACAGTTTCAGTTGTTGGGTGTCATGCTAAACAGAATTTGCATATTATTTATCAACCTTTATTTTCTCCTAAACAACCCCTATCTGTGGCAATATATCAGACTATTTAGCCTCCTTCCCGGTTTTGTTACTGGCGTAAAGAGTAATGGTGTATTTGTCTCCATTCCATTAATTCACGCACTAAGTCACATGCTCCCAAACACAGACTGTACAATAACAAATGAGTCGCGACTTTCCCTGCTTTTCTGGTCACAGCAGCCCTGTTGGAATGAAATGACTTGGTCTGGGGTCCCGAGTTGCATTAATTCAGTTCAGATAAATTCAGTTCAAACCATGTCATTATATTCCAGAGCAACTGAGTTCAGAGCAGTTTGGATTGATTCAGTTCATTTGAATGTAATTCACTTCCACGTGAATCGGTTTCGTTTCATTTTAGTCGATTTTCTTCGGAATTTCCATTTATATCCAAGTAGATTTGATTTCGTTTAGGTCGGCATTCCTGTTTTATTACTTGATTATTTATTAAAATATATTTTTGTGATTAAGTAATAGGACAACTGTTGATTTTATTTACTGCGGTTTTATATGAAGCTGTGATACTATGTCTCTGTTTAGTGGTAGTGCTGTTAATGTACTATTTTGCTGAAGCCATTTGCTAGTTAGGAGCTTTATACTAGCATTAGTATTAATGCTGCAAATGTAGCTAACTACATTTGCAGTTAGCTAAATGTAGTTAGCAAAGGTTAGCTAACTACATTTAGCTAAATGTAAGCAAATTGTTGCTAATTTTGAGTCAGGTGAGAACGCTGGATAACGCACAGTGTGGCAGGCCCCTTTTAAACTTCTTCAAAAATTTTCAAATTATAATCTGTTGTTTTCATTGCTTTTGATATAGCGTAATTATGTAAACAGTGCTTCACTGTTTAGAAGCTGATATACTTGGTGGTGGACAGAACCACTTCAGCAATCTGCGTTTGGGGTTTAGGGTAGAGAGGACAGCAAGGACAAACACAGACAACCCTGGCAACAACAGCAGTGTGTACAGAGAGAAAGAAGAAATGCCAAGTTAGCTGTGATGCATATTTATATCAAGAAGTGATCTATATCTGTGTGCGACTGTGGATGGGAGGTTTTTTCAGACTGGAATCAAATCCCTAGTAACCATTCAGCCGGATCCCAAAGGCATGGGTGAGACCACAGGCGTGAGAGAACACTGCTGTTGATCTGGTGATGGGGCATTAGTTCGAGAGGTGTTAAACACCCCTCCGTTAACACTTTCACACACAGTCTGTCAGTGTAATAAAAGCCTGCAGCTCTCAACGCACGCACACACCCATTCGGTTAACTCTTCAGTCACTTTGATTTAACCTTGTTGAGTCGTTTCGGAGACATTTTTCTGAGTGAAGATGGATTTTTTTTTCCCCCTTTTTACTTGACGTGACAGGTGAGTTAATTAAGACAGTGACATTATTAAAGCCAAGAGTGACTGCGGCGTGTTTTTATTAATTCACCATCTGACCTTTTCCTCTGGATTCAAGCTTCAGTAACACCTGATACCTTGCAATTACTGGATGATTGTCTGAAAGCAGAGGAGAAATAGAGCAGGCTTTTTTCCCTCGGTTTTACTGTTAAAAATCTCACATAGGAGCTGCTTTCGGGTTTTTCCTGTCTTTGCTGGACATACGACAGAGAACAGACTGTGTTTTTAAAACTAGGAGAGGAGTTCAGCAACTAGGACACAAATGCTAAGTAATTTTTTTTCTTCCCTACAATCTGCAAGATGTCTGTAATAAAGTCAGCTGTGCGAAGTATAAAAACAGCATTCCCTCGAATATTACTTCTCAGAAAAGGTCAGAACTTTAAATGGGAAAAATCTGACATTTACATAAATACAAAAAAGTAATTTCCAAAACCAATTTCCCACATGTACTGATCAGCTTAAAGTGCTCACACTCTTTAATATTAGACCAACAAAATTATTCATTGATTTAGAAAAAGTCGCAGTATTACACAATTTGCACTCAGTTTCAAGCAACCGATGATACTCGGGAGAGAAAGTTCAGTTTTTTATTTTAGTGGGATTCGGTTGAGAGATTATGAGTAGTCAATGTCTTACCTTAACACTACTTTGATTAAACAAAGATATTTGTGTGTGTCCTGTTCAGACAGCTTCTGCAAAAAGCATGTTGGCTCAGCCTGCTTTTCCAGTTTCACAAAAGGAGAAGATGACACATCAATGATTTGTAAGATTCATAAACATCCTGGAAGTTCAGCTGAATTCTATTTTACTGAGGATTTATTTAGATTTGCATCACTTCTCTGTTAGATAACCACTGTTGTGGGATTGGTTCAGCATGTTTTGGTTTAAGCATTTTACAATGTCACAGATTTATCTCTTCTGTAAGTTTTATTGTAAATATCTTTTGATATATTTGTAAAGAATCATCTGAGATAACGATTGCTATAACATGGAAGACAACCGCTTTCCTCCTGGCGTAGATGTGGCCGGCCAGTAGCGTTACAAATGTTTTCATGTGAAATGAAGATGAAAAGAGAAGAGACGTAATGAGATCTTATAACCTGCATCATAATAACATTATAGCCTGCATTTTGCTGCACAAACTTCATGTCATTATGTAACTTTACTGCCTCCATGTTTGAAGCTTTTTTTTTTTAAAAGCATTAAAGGAAGAAGCGCTTGATTTGTTGCCCTGTTGAGTTGGTGAGATTGACTAAAAGGATATTGTTGCTCTGGCTGACAACACTTAGTTGAACAGGCATTAAAGAAACTCAGAATCACTTATAAATCATTTATCTGGCAGCATTTAGTATACTCCTTATGAAAAAGAAATGACGACTGGAGGATATGAGAGCATACAAGTACTGTAAAAAAAATAGGCTGCATGACTTGTACAAGTCTGTTATGGACAGTTTTACCAAAAAATAAAAGCTCTCCACCATCAGCGTGAGAATGTAACCTGCTTTGGAGTCCTCTGGATTAGATAAAGCACTATATAAGTACAGGCCATTTACTATACTCAACTAGCTAACAATGCTAAAGGCGACATGTGCTTTGTAGCTTCCAACTGATACAAAACTGTAGCGGTATTTAATTGTTTTTAATGAGCCTGCGCCAACAATTAACTCCTACAGCTGAAAGACTGACTACTCAAAGCTTCACAGCATGGTATTACTGCACTCTTCTGATGGCTTCGCCTTAAGCCAGAAGTCAGGAAATTGCAGTTTGTTATCTGGAGTTTTTCAACCAAAGTTTAGACAGCTGCCCAGCTGAGAGGTGGCATTATTACATTTATCTCAACCTCAGACAGTTTATATTACCTAATCATCTTTTCACTGAAGTTAGCAAAACTAAATTGGGAAGTCTTGACTTTTTTTTTTTTGACTTCCTGTGTTTAAAAGCATTTTCATGTCAAAGATTAAGTAGTATGCTTCAGAGAGAAAGTATGGGAATACTACACAATCAGTGCTAAAGCCAGAAAATCTGATAATAGTTTTTTTTTTTTTTTTTGGTCTATGCAAGTAGTGACGGCTTCAGCTACACATCAGTAAAATCATTCCACTCACTCACCTCATCAGTTTATATTGTGTTGGAGTTGAACATATATTTTAGTTATGCATTTCATTGAAATGATCTCAGGAAGTGCTCAAATGATAACACTGTAAGATGTTTCAAAATGGGCTCTATTATATGAGTTATGGTTCTCTATTTTTTGGTTTGGGGAGTTGGCTGCTTCCTGTTTGGAAAAGAGGCGTGGCCAATGGCTGAGGGCTTTCAAAGCACTATGGCAGCCCAGTAGGACCAATAATGTGCTTGTCAGCAAGGGGGTGCTTTAGCTTGGATTATTTAGTTTTTGGGTAGTATTTATGCTTCATTCTGTTATCCTCATCGTGTGCAAATGGTCTGATTAAATAGCTATATAAAATTACCATTCATTATGGCTGTGTTGTGTAAGAGCGTATACTTAGTAAAGTTAACTACTGGAGTTATATTTTGTTAACCTCCTTATGGGTCAAATAACTTAATTTTGAACATTGACATTTTATTTATTTGGAGTTTAAAAAAACAAACAATTTGATGACTTATTTTATTGCTACGTACTCGATAATGTCAGTGCTGGCCTGACAGAGCAGAGACATTGTTCAAGTGTCTGATGACTAAACCCACAATCGACATAAAAATGTACAAGCCCAATGATCTGAGTTAAAGTAGGTTCACTGTCCTCCCACACAGCACTAAACAGTGCAAAATTATATGCAAAGCTACAATAACTAGTAAACCATGAGGAATGATTTTTGCCTACTGTGACAATGTTACTTCATGACACCATAACGAGCAAAAACAAATCATCTGAAACCTGCTTCTAAGCTTTTCTGTTGTTACTCAGGGTAAATGCCTTTCTACATCCCTGCTCCTTCTTTTGCTGATGGGATGTTTTTACTGCTTCATGCTAAACTACAAACAGTGAAGTTGCTGAAATAAAAACTACTGGTACTTTGAGACTGTAGCTCTGCATCAAGATTATAAAAATTATTAAAATTGAAGAAGAAAAAAAAAAACTCCTCAACTTTGGGACTCTGATAATAGGACAAAATAAGCTGTGGCACTAAATGATGCATAAAGACACAACATGTTGGACAACTTTCTTTGTAGGAAGGTAATATCGAGCAATAATAACTTTAATCGTGTATTCTTTCATTTTGTGGACGGCTTTTTGGTAATTAACAGCAGCTTCTCTTATTGGAATATTCCTGAAAGCAAAAATACAGAGACTAAAAGGAAGAATGAAGAGTGATGTGAAAAAAAGAGAATATAAAAGCAGCAAGAGGCATGTAGTGATGCGCAAATAAAAGAAGAGTAGGGTATACATTTTGTTAATGCTTTATATAAAATTCTTAGAGCAACTCAATAAGATTGTAAAGGTTTTCATTTAAGGATTTTCTTGATATTAAGTCAATTTAATTAACTTTGATCAGTTTCCCAGTCTCATCCTCCATCCAGCCTGATTCTGTCGCCAACATATTTCTACCACTGGGATGATGCGTTAGAAAGCGTGCAGAGTGAATTTACCTCCACACAGATCACTTTCCACTTATGTCAAACAGTTTAAAAGTGTTTTATTTGATTAGAGAATGTAAATACTCCAGCTTGGTGTGTCCTCATGGGTTAATGTTGATTACAACTTGAATTTCTTATGGCTCTCTTTCAACATTGGCTTTCTTCTTGCCGTCAGATTGGCAGAGATGACAACTAATGGTTATACTTTTCCAATATTCTCCCACTTGAGCTTTAAATCTCCTCCAAAGTTACCATGGGCCTCTTAGATTCTTATTAATCCTCTCCTTTTGCAGCCTGTGAGTTTAATTAGACCGCCACGTCTTTGTGTCTTTGAGTTTTGCAGATTTTAAATGTCAAAATTTCAAATGCATGTGTAATTTCCTTCCTCGTGCTGGTTTTTAAACGGTATTTTTTGCTTTGTGATTCTCCGCTTCTCAATCAGCGAGCAGGATAAACATCCAGCTCTTTTTTTCTTTTCTTTTTTTTGTCTTGCCCTCAGAGGAGCCTTTTCCCATTGCTCTGACGACCAGCCTGAGTTGCTCAAAGGAATGGGATGATGGAGCAGGTGTCTGTCTGACAGACTTATGTTTGGATGAAATGAGTCTTTCATATCCAAGCCAGTATCCCTTCTCTCTTATAACAGCAGATGAAAAAAAACAACGGTTAGGTGTCGAGTTAAGCGATGTTGGCTTCCCGGCGCGTGATAGGAGAACATTTTCTCACAAGTTACACTGAAAGCAAAGAATCAGCTCAGGAAGGCGTGTTGGAGGAAAATGTCTCAGGACATTGCAAGGGAACTATTACTGTCATGTCAAAAACTTTGCTCCATTAAGAAAGACATATACATGGAAGACGGTATATAGAGGATCAGCTCCAATTCACTATTACAGGCTGGATGGGTATCCCTTTGGTGGTAACAGTTACCTTAAAGAGGCAGTATTATGTATCTTATCATATTGTCGTTTTATAGCACAATCACGTAACCATGTTACCTTCAGTTGTTATGAAAATTCAAATATGACTTCAAGAATTTCGACTTCATAATTTAACACCGTAAAATTGTCTCTTTAAGAAGCTTCTGGTCTTTTTGACACTCAGGACGTCATCACAACACGGCTCCTCTATTAACCCTTTAAGAATGTTTTTATCAACGTTGTACTGAGGTAGCTCATAAAAGGAGACCACCAGATGTGCACTTCCACCAGGTGTTTGCTATTTTCTGCTGGCTAGTCTGAAGGAGCTGAGTGGGGGGCGTCTGCTGTGCGAGGCAGAAGCTCGGATGTTGGGAAACTGCAGCTCTTGGGAGGAGCTACGCTTCAAAGGCGGCGCTAGGTCCAACCAGGCTTTTTGCACAGCTGAATGGTTGCTACGGGAGATTAAAAGGTTTCTCAAACATGCACGAAATAATCAAAGCAACAGTCCAGGTATGTTTTTTTTAATGATTGAATAACACTGTAACATGATGTAAAGCTCACAAAAGTCAATTTTGCACAGTACTGCCCCTTTAAGCACGAAAAATATCTCTGCAACCACATAGAGATTCAAAATCATTCTAAACATGTAATTCATAACCACTCTCAGAGAGCATAATGCTTCAAAAAAAATGGACACATTCACTATTAGTTCTTCCAGAGACAAAATAATGCACAAAAATGGTCATTCGTGTAGAAAGCTAGGCTGTATGGGCAAAAAACAGACAATTTCTTGCAGGTCTTATTTGAGGTGCTCAAGGTCTCATCACACTGAACGGTGAACAGTAACACTCGCCCTTTTACACCAGAACTAAAGACGACCTGAGGAGAAAATCAAAGCTCAAAAATGTCACGTATTTCATTTCTGCGTAAAGCTAAAAATGACTCAATCTACTACACCCGTCCCACTGGCATGAGTGCAGCAAAGTGCCAGTGTAGCTTGATGTCTAATAGGAAATCTATTTTTGCCCCAAATATGAGAGAGA
This sequence comes from Brachyrhaphis roseni, assembly GCA_903066815.1. Taxonomy (NCBI): domain Eukaryota; kingdom Metazoa; phylum Chordata; class Actinopteri; order Cyprinodontiformes; family Poeciliidae; genus Brachyrhaphis; species Brachyrhaphis roseni. The sequence goes on from CAEFZY010042867.1 coordinate 13,507, forward strand.
GGACGTCATTCATCATCTACAGAGGTAATGTAGTGCAGGAAGCATCGCCAGGCCCTGCTTGAAAACAAAAGTTCTGCCAAGATTTTGAGGTGGTACCACGAAGCAAAACAGAAGCCAGTGCATGATAAAAAAAAAAAAATAATAATGTAAAATCCAGGAGATGGTGTTTAAAGTTTTACAGAATGACCTGAATGCAACTCAATGAGGATTGAAGCTCGTAACTTCCTGCTGCCTAATGCTATGACAAAAACTAAGTATCTCAGACATCTTCCTTTGATTAATTCATTCCTCTTTTGTGACAAAACTGCTGCATGTGGAGACCGATGGCCCTAGAATGACCTTACAAGCTGGGAGATAGCTTCACTGAGGCAGTAGAAGACAAGGCGGCAGGAATATAGGAGCAAAGGGACTCTTCCTGGCATCTCTGTGCCAGCAGTGCTGACTAGAGAAAAAGACGGAAATGGATGAGGGAGAGATGGATGCAAAATTTGCAAACCGTGCCGTATCATGTTCATAAATGCTATATATCAGCACTTACCGGATCCGTGGTTCATTCTGCAATACTCTTTGAGAAACAGGTTAGTCGTGTGTTTTGGAGTAATGGGGCTGCGAGAAACCAGAGCACATTACCATTAAGCCTGGGGATAAAGAACAAAGTGCTGATTTCAATGCAGTGAACTTCGTGAAATCTTGGTAAGCTTTCAAAAAAAAAAAAAGTCCAGATATATAAACAGACACTGAGAGGAATTGGAGAGAATCAAGTATCCCAGAGATCTGAGTCATACCTGACAGGCGGACGAAACAGAGAGAAAGGGTGACGTCCCAGTGCCGCGGAAATTGTGAGCAATGGTGAAAATAAGGGAACCGAGGTAGGAGAAATCAACAGGGAAAAGTTGCGAAGATCAAGGAGATAAAAGAGAAACTGGACTTTTGGTAGCAGAAGACGTGACCAGAAAGTTGAGGCATCTGTGCAAACAAAGAAAGCAGCACCTGGTGCCAATGACTGTGGAAGGTTGACAAGCGGTTTAGGTTGAGCAGGAACAGGCACAAGACTGAAATCCACAGATTTAGAGGAGCCCTGAAAGAGCAGACCCTTACTTCTAGTGAGTTATGTCCTAAAGCAGCAGCATGACACAGAAATGCGGTCAGTCACTCTCCTGGCGGGCCCAGGGAAAAGAAGCTTGCAACTTGATGCCAAAATAGCAACGGAATATTGTCAAAGTGAGTGAAAGAAGAGAATGAAACTGACATTGTAGTTCCAGGAATGTGAACTGAACAAGGCAGGATGAAAAGAGACACACAAAAAAAAAAGAAAGAAAAGAAATGGGTCTCCTATTGCACAGAAATGCAAGCAGAAAATTGTTTAAATGAAGCATGGAATGGCAAGAAGCTTGAGCAGTGGCTGCATCAAAAAGGCAACAGAGTGAACAAATGATTAAAAGAGCGCCTGACCGGCAACTGGGTGCCACAAATAACACCGGAGTGTTGCAAAAATAAGGAACGAGTGGCAAAGAACACTTCAGGGACCGCAGTGAAAGCAAAACACTGCAGGTATGAATGTTTGACTCTGGATATAGAAACAAAAGCATAAAGAGATATAACAATAAATGTCGAAACAGAGAATAAATTAGGATGAGGCCAATGTGGAAGCACGTAAAAATACATCAAATAATGCAGGAAATCTAGTTATCTGTCACATTTCTATATCTGGTGGATCTTTGCAGGATCCTAGTGGTCAGTAGGTGGGAGATGGAGCCCTGAGGGGAATATGGGGACAAAGAGGTCAAACAGCTATGTCCCAGCTATGGCCTCACTGATAACTGTACCATTGTGAAAACTAGATTTTTAAAAAAAATTTATTTCAGAGCTTAATTTTGCACCTTAATAGTGATAATAATCCGTTATCTTATGAGTTTTTTGCTAAGCGTCTTCAGTTTGTTTAATTCGTTGCAGAAACAAAATATCAATATGTAAGTTTTGAGACAAACTCATTCAAATGTTTCGCAATCCTAGACAAACCAACAGCTTCTCCACAGTTCAGTTTTTGTTTTTTGTTTGGCATTTTGCTCCTGAGTTGAGGAGCATAGAAACTAGATGCTCTTTCTGCTTAGTTCTTAGGTCTACACAGTTCATTTTGATGCGCAACTCAAAAATTTATTTTGGACTAAGACAAAATTAATCCTTTATAGACCATTAGCAAAATTACAAAAGCTGTTGCAGGGATTTAAAAACTGGATCAATATGATCCACTTTTCTGGTGATGGTCAGAACTCTGGCAGCAGATCTTTTGGTTAATCTACTGTTGCCAGAGTCTAAACATTTTTTTTTGTTCGATAGGCCAGCTAAAGGTGAACTATTTCCTACCCTGCAAACAGATGTGCAAATATAAAACCGTACATCTTTGAAAAGCAGAAGTGGAGCCTCGTGCACAGCCAGCAAGAATGCAGCAAGTGGTTTTTGAATGGTTAGTCAACAACAAAATATGTCTTTTCCAGCATCCATTGTACAGAGCATAAAGAGGTGAAATCAGCTTATCAAACATCTTGGAGCTCAGCTGGGGTTGCTAGGTGGGGGACAATGCTCGTTGATTTGTGATGTTACATTCCTAAGGTTTTTGAAACGGCTACTTTTCCAGACAACAAAAATCCTAAATTTATTTGGGTTGTTTTTAGAAACAGCAGAAACCCACAAAAACCTGCAAAATGTTAATTTTGTGTAATTAACACTGTTGCAGAAATTAAAATTGCTGGAAATGTAGTTCCTACAAAGCAGTGCTCAAACAGTGTTTGATATTTACTATTATTATTATTCTTTAGCAGTAAAACACTTCACTCAGTTCTGTGTTGTATAAACTGGTAAACTCCTGGGATTTTCACGTACGTTATCCTCTTAAATTTAAAGAGAAGGGTCTGAGAAGAGATAATATCTAATGAGTGGGAGATGTGTGCAAGGAAACGCAGAGGTCAGAGGAGCTTTGGTGGACCGGTTTGAAAATGTTCAGAAGCGACAACAGCTCAATTAACCACTCTCTGAAAACATGACTTGTCAAACCTTAAAGCGGATGGTGAATAACTTCAATAGACCTCAGCGGTTCCTGTCAAGTAAGAACAAGAAACTGAGGCTGCAATCAACACATGCTTACCGATATTGGACGAATCTGGTTGGAATAATGCTGTCTGGTGCAATGAATCTCAATTTGAGTAGCAAGCTTTAGGTGACCGGGTCAGAATTTTAAAGAGCAAGAAAATCTCACCGTATCAAAGAAAAGTTGTTCTGTTTTACTGTTTTGAATCTGGTGTCTGTTAGGAAGCATCCAGTTACATGTAGTATTGCTGTCTGCCCTAGTGCACAGTGCTAAAGACAGTTAATAATGTGAACTCAAGAATAATTTCTCTGCGTTTTTGAAACAGTGAAGCTCTGTTGTCACACACCAGGTATTGTCGTGGGAGAAGTTTGTCAGATCCTGCTGCCCCAAACCTCCGGAGCGCCCGGCGTTCTGATTCCAACCTCGGAGCACTCCTTCCACCGCTCCAAAAAAGAACAAACTGCTGTCCTGCTTTGACAGAGTACACGCCAACATCTCCTGTGATAGCCGCACTCCTTTGAAACCATCTGCCGAATCTGGCTCTGCTGGTACATTTAATGCCGGGAGAAATGTAAATGAGAAAATGAACCGGAACCAGGACCTCAAAACTGGCCAGAAAACAGGACTCTGCAAAGGCATTTTTGCTGTTTTTTTTTTTTAATTTTTTTTACTACAACTCTTCTGCATGTAGTCTTCACTAAATTGCAGTATGACTTAAACAGTGAAAACCTGGTCCAGAGGGGCCTTCATTTCCCCCGGCTTACTTTGAACCGCCCGTTGAAAGTCCTGAAATTGCAAATGAAAGGGCTGACCTGGAAGAGAACTCTGCTGTGGGTGTCAAATCCACCATCTCCTTTAAGTCCTGTGTTTGAGCCTTATTGTTGTTGAGGATCACGCAAAGATTTAAGCATTTCTTAAACCAGAATGTATGAAACTCCACGAAAGGCTGTGAAATATTTAAGAGTTTGGGATGTGGGAAATATAATTTAAAATTTTTACACAACAAAATATATGTACATGAACTCTCCACCCTCCTCGTGCCCACTTAACAAGTATTTTATGAAAAATGTGCATAAAGAACCGTCAGAAACAGAAATGAAAAGCTCAATGAAACCCTTAAGAAACATTGTTCTGCTCTCTCAGGGTAGCAATAGCCTTAGCACTGCCTTTGTTTTTTTTAATTTTTTTAGATGAACCCACAGGCAGCTGGTAATAGCGTTACTGATTGCAAAGATAAAAGACATTTTGTGTTTTTTTTATGGCCCTAACCAGCTGGTTCTGACAATGCCACATTGCACATTATCTTCTGTGAAAGAAGCAGGTTACGAAAACAGGCTGAATCATTTGGCAAAGACACAAAAATAGCACAGCTCGACTATTTGACATGACTATTTTTTCCCCCCGTTTGTTTCAGTAGACATGCAGGATAAAAAAAAAAAAGGCTAAGAATGACTCAAGTTGATTCATGACAGCGTTAGCAGAGTTATGATGCATATTCTGTTATACAATTTCAGGGAGCAGCAGTTATTTATGCCTCTGTGATATGATTCGAGTGAAGGATTTAACACGCTTAAGAAACGGATCGACAGGCAGAAAAACAAGTAAATACACTTATATGAGTCACAGTCAGTGGCAGGCTTTGCATATATTGTATTTATATTGTCCTGGGCAAGCCCCCGTTTCTGCTAATTAATTAAATTACAGTTAATCGCCTAATTTCGGAGGAAGGACACAATGCAGTGCTTCCTGCACGCAGCGTCTAATGTAATTTCGCTATTGCCAGAAATCAGTAGAGGGCGCCAACTCCCCTTTGACTACACATTTGTAACAGCCATAGAAAACTTGCTTAAGGTGCAGCTGACAGGTCAGCTATGTATACATGTCCTTTTTTTAGTCTTGTGCTTGTTCACACTCCTCCCCCTTTTAATGCCGCCCTGAGCAACTGCCCATCCGTCTGGCGGTGTGACAAAGTGGTTTGTGTTTATTTACCACTTGTCCCTTAAAGGGATCCATGATTAGTTTAACACATTCGGCTAAAAATGTTGTCATTTTTCCATTTTGCTGTTTGTGATATGTCAGCACTCATAATTACCTAAAAAAAAAAAAATGCATGCTGGGTAGTTGACGTGGTTTGGTCCGATCTGTACTGGAATCTACAGAGTAAACACAAGAAGACTGTCTTTACCCGAGTAAGTTTTCTTCTTTTGTATTGCTTGTTTTCTTTACAGTAACCTCTCCAGCTGCCCTGTATTAAATGTTTTATTTTGCAGAACATTTAGTTACCCAGATTAGCTTGTAAATTAGATTAATAATTTTACTGCCATTTCTTTGCTCAGATTGTGTTGCCTGGTTTGACCTGTTTTCTCATGGTGTAGGATAAAGAAGTGCAGGGATGTTGCCAATTCAGTATAAAAACCAGTAAGATTGTAGCAATTTGAGATAAATGAGAACGAAAGATGGACACAGTTGTAGATTTCACTCAGAAGAATGTTGAAGGTGAAAGGACAGATGGATTAGACGGCGTTTGTGATGTTTTGAGGAGTGAGTTTGTCCTTTTGGTAACTTGCAGCATTTTGTCTGTAGTTGTACAGACAATATACATATAATTTATATGTTTGGTTGATTGTAGAGTTTTGCTTCCATTTTCTTTGATTGCAGCATTCATTGTGTGAAGTGTTTTTCAGTCAGATTTGCTTTTTTGTGTCAATGGGTTTTGGAGTTCACATCATTCCTGCACCTGTGGTCAATATCAAAAGCCAAGTTAGCTAAAGTACCTTGCAAGATTATTTTTACTTTTTCATTCATTTATTGATGCTTTATTGAAGAAGATGGAAAAGGATTTAAAAAAAAAAAATCTAAATCTGAACTTTCATTCAAATATACTCAGCCCCTTCACTGGGACACTCCTAAATAAAATCCAGCACACACAATTGCCTTGTGAAGTCAATTGAGTATTAAGTAGAGCCCACATGTGTATCTTAATCCTAGCATGAGTCTAGCTGTTCTGTTAAGACCTCAGAGGTTTTTAGAAAGCGTTAGTGAGCAAACAGCTTCATAAAGATCAGGGAACACAGCAGGCCGATCAGGGATAATGCAGGGTTAGATTATAAAACAATAACCCAGGCATCTAATAGAGTGCCGTTTAATTCATCATCGAAACATCGAGCATGGCACAATTACAAACCTACCAAGATAGCTGTCCACCTACACTGACAGTCAGGGAGAGGGTAACATTAATCACGGGAGCAACCGAGATGCCTGGGTTAAAGCTGGAGTTCCTCCAGAGATTCACGAATCAGGTGGGAGAAGCTGTTTACTGCATTACAAACAGTTGTAGTGCAGTTTAAGTTTATCCTTCATGGAAGGCATACAAGCAAAAAGCCACTGTTGAAAGAAAGAAAGCCTTAAAACGTCCCATTTCAAGTTTGCCACAAGCTATGCAGGTGAGCAGGAATGAAGAACGGATGCTCTCAACATCCCAAAACTGACATTTTTGCTAACATATTCAAGCTAACATCGAAGGCTGACCTGAATACACCACTTCCACTCTGAAAACATGGTGGTGACAGTATCATGCTGTGGGGATGCTGTTCTCTAACAGAGACAAAGAAGTTGGTCAGGGTTGATGGGAAGATGGCGGCACTACTGGAAGAAAACCCTTTGGAGCTCGCGCAAACTTAAGACTGAGGTTTACCTTGCAGCAAAGCACAGATGCTGAACACACAGATAAAGATCCACGGGAACAGTTTGAATAAAGACATATTCCTGTGTTAGAATGGTCCAGTCAAAGTTCACACCTAAGTCCAACTTTGATCTCCAGATAATCTAACTGAGCTCGATCTATTTTTCAAACAGGAATAAACAAAAACAAAGAGGAATGGAAAAAATGCAAGGTTTCAATTGTTGACTGTATGTTCTATGACTTTGTGTTTTTATGATGTAAAGCATCTTGAACGGCCTTGTTGCTGAAATGGGCTATGCAAATAAACTTGACTGACCAAGCGTGACATATCCCAACACACTACTGGGGTTCCATAAAGTTCTGACTCAGAGTGGTTGGATTCTTTTGACATAACAACAGGAAAATTAGCATAATTTTCTTTCCGCTCCACAATGATTTGCTCCTTCCTGTTGCTTTAAACCAGTGGTTCCCAACCCCAGTCCTCAGCCTCTCTTCCTCTTCCCCCATCCTACATGCATCCCTGTTCCAGCAGACCTAATTCAAATGATTGCATGACCTCATCTGCATGCCACCTTGAAGTGCTGCTAATCCCTCAGCTGTTTAATTCAGGTGTGTGGCAGCAGGGAGACGCCTAAAACAAGCTGGACAGGAGGGCATTGAAGTACATTTACTTTCAACTTTTTTCATTGCAATGAGACAAAACAGAAAAACTTCAAGAGGTGTGAAACCTGCTCCAGGTGCTGTACATACCGCATTTATTGAACATCTTAAATGTGTATGGCAGCAATGGCTTTTGTTCTGTTTTCAGAAGAGATAAAATGAGAAACACACCCCACCACAAGCACATCCCATCCTCCAGACTTCTCCTCTTTATACGAGACACACTAACAGAAGTCGATTTTATCTGGAAGGTCTGCCTAGATGATATGACGATATGTAGCTGGAAACTTGTAAAGCGCCGAGCACCAGAGGTCCCCGGACCCCAGAGACTGCTTTGCAGCCGACCAAAGGCATATCTGCAGGCAGCTACATCACACGCTATTATCTGTCTGGTACTGGTGTTCATCATCATGAGCTCTGAACACCGGGTACTGAAACATCCAAATGCTGAAGATTCCCAGCGGACCGCTGCTTTCTCTCCCCACAAAGCCTAAACATATTGCATTACAGTAGAGGGAATATGAGACAGAGCTGTGTCTGCTGGAGGTTTGTGTTGTGCCTCAAAGGCAAGTTGAATAAGTTGAACTCTGCCAAGCAGACAGTGAAAGTGGTCTTTGGTTGCTCAAGCTCGAAAGCAACACACCTTTAAGAAGCAGAAAAGAGGTCGGTGGTGGTGGTGGTGGGGGATGGAATTGCAAATAGCTTAATCGCTAGAACAAAATGTGATTTCCTCATAATGAGAAAGGGTGCAGCACATCACACTCAGAGCTGTGATTGCTGACATCTCACTGAGTGCCAATGTAGCAGAACTAATTCATACATACAAATGTATGTTAAAAAAAAAAAAAAAAGCAGGGATTTACTTCGGGCTAATTAATAATCAAACAAGTCAATGAGCAGTAAAACACACACATGATTTATGGAGTCCGAGCCTGCAAGGTGGCTTCAGATCACAATAGACTTGCCTATTATGTAGCCCGGAGCTGTGTTACACATACCGTCATCTGCATCAGATGCCACTGTTTTTTTGGGGGTTTTTTTGTAAATGGAGGCCAGACTATGACGAATTGAGATATTTGTCTGTCCTGGAGGGATGCAGACATCTTGCAGAAGAGAGAAAGACAAGAGGAAGACAGGAGAGGAAAGGCTTTGAACCTGAAGTTCTCTGTTGGTTTTGCTAATGACATTCACAAACTCTGCAAATGGGGTCCAAACACGGTCACAGCGCTACATCCACGTTGAATTCAACGCGGGGTTGGCGGCGGGCGAAGCCCGAATTGAATCTACCCCGATTAAGACGAGCTGTCGTGTGTTAGCAGGCACTTTAACCCAGAAACGAGACGCATTTTAAACACGTCTGAATCAAGAGTGAGTGACAGTTCATGGAGGCCCTTTGATGCTCGATTAGGATTCGTCTTATCTGATTCGCCAGGCGTCTGCGGGTCACGTGGCCCCACATCAGTGCTGGATTTTCAAAATTGCACAGCTCTGAAAAGTACTTAACAGATGTTGATTTTATCTAATTCATCCAACAAGCAAGGGAGACGACATACGCTACATGGGTAATACTTTTAGCTTTGCTGGATCGCATTATCAGTAAAGTGCTGTTTCTATCTCCAGATAAGAAGCTATTTTTATATTAATGTTTAAAAGATTTTTAATCAAAACATGTTTGGAATAAATTATCTCCTTCTTATGCAAATATGATTGAAACAATGTCTCCCTGTTTTGAACGGAGCAGATTTACATGCAGTATTTTTTTTTATTTTTTTATAAATATATAAATTATCCTCTTTGAGCAGCTCCTGACTGACAGAGTTTTAATGCCGACTGCTAATATATTTCTTACACTTGAAGTGTGTTTACTGCTTCTTATTGATATCGGTGTGCGGGTGGATACACGTTCGGGAGTCGCTGCATTGCAGATGAGATGTTCTAAAGTGCAATAAATCATTGAAAAACTGACGAGCAGACGGACTTCGGCAGTAAAACGCACTTAATCAAAAGTAATGTGCTGAATTCATTTTTTTCCCAGATCCTTCTGGTGTAAGAGCCGAGTGTAAATTTTGGGTTCAAGTCTTCTCTGATCAATCAGACAAAGACCAGTCAAGGACAGAGAACATCTGACGGCGTCCTGGGGTGTCTGACGCAGGGACGGTGGTAATAAATCCTTTGTGCACTGCGGACTGTTGGGTGAGGACTTTGTAGAGTCGACTTGCCTTCTACCAATGCCATCCAATCCCATGAGATTGTTTGAAGGGCAAGAAAACACCTTAGACACAGAGACAGACACACAAATATGGTTATATTGAGTGCATTGGCGGCTTTGGGGCGTCTCCCCTGCTTGGTGCCTAGCGGTCTTACTGTCGCGGGTTGATGGGGACATTGAGCAACAGGAGGGTTGGATCCCAGCCTGGCTGTGGAGGTCTGGAGGGGCTCTCGGTGCCCTACATCTCATCCTGCGTCTCTTTTGGCCTGGGGACTGCTGCTTCATACACTGGTCCTTTGCAACCCCTGGGAGCTGTGCGTTTCAGGCCTTCTACCGTCCTCATCACCCTTATCTACTGTACATCTCCAGGCTGCTTACTATACATCTAGTAAAAGATTTAGGGTGTGTTCACACCAGGAAACTCCTTTAGTCCACTTGTTTGGTCCGATTCAAAAGCAAACTTTTTATTTTTGCCGTTTGCTTTCACATCGTGCTTTTGCACAAGCGGACTATGATTTGTAGACAAAGCCACGGCGGTGACGACCATTGCTCCCGTTTGACAGAAATGACGATGGACGGGCCAGATCGCAGACACGGAAAGAAACAAAAAATGGAAGTACTGTTTAAAGCTGACCAAATGTATCAGGTGTGAATACAACCTTAAAGAGGTCTTAAAATTAAATATCTGTCCATCCAAGCATGTTCACCCCAAAAGCAGACCACAATGCTAGTAGATAAAAAATCCTAAGATGTCTTTACGGGACCGACACTGGGTGGTTTGAAACTGCATGCCTGTACAATCAGAACAAACATTTTTCCTTCTGTTCAATTTGCTATTATTTCTGATTGTTTCCTTAAACCAAAAGTTGATATTTAGGCTTTTGTGGATGCCTTCAGAAATGTTCTTTGAATTATACTTTTACATTATTAGCCTTACCATCATCAAACTCCTGTCTGTATCCATGTCTTTTATTTTCAACCTTACTTTCGCTTGGCCACTGTGACTGATGGTAACTCACAATTTTTATTTATTTTTTTTATTCCGAAACTTAATAGGACTCCAAGTTCTTGCTGAAAACACGAAGTTCCTCTTCGACTTAAAGGAATAACTTAGACATGTTATGTAGAAATGCCTTCCAACTTGGCCAATGAGGATCAGTTTAACGCCTGAGGATTTTTGTAAATACTAAAAAAAAAAAAAAAAGTTACAAAAGTTGTGCTATTTAGTTAAGAACTTCCTCTTTGAGTCAGAGATGCACAACATTTATGAGATGCGAAGTCTCAGAACTGTGTAACATTTGAGAATTTGCAAAACCGAGAGTGGTCTAAAGGAAGGTCAGTGACATTTGCATGGAGCTAGACGGAATCAGGTCCTGACCGCCTGGGGCGTTTATCCAAAGGCTATCCCAAATCTTGTAAAGGACCCATGATGCTGTGCATGTTGTCTCTCACGAGGATCTCCGTTACACTTTTTGAAGTGCAGAAGAAACTCTTTCTCAAGGTGGATTGTTGAAGGCTGTCCCCAAAAGGCAGCGCGCTGAAGGGAAAAAAGCTGCTTTCTCAGGCAGCGGGACTTTTGCAGATTGAAATGGGATTGAAACTGTCAGGCTGTTACCTCGGTTAGAAATAAAATAAGTTCATAGTTTCAGAAATAAATGTTCACCAGGAGCCTGTACTACAAAGCAGGATCAATGGCTTAGACAGGTAAATTCAAGTTCAACTCTGTTACGTTCGATGTCAGAGATGTAGCATTTTCACACACGAGATCACAGAAGTGGTTCGCTGATATGCGCAACTGGTGCGTCGCTCCTGTTTGGAAACAAATTGGTGTGTGATTTATGAGAAAGTTTCTGTTTTAATGTTAATTTAACTTAGCTAATGCTGAATCTGACTAAATTAGACTGAAGCCTGAAGAATGAAGACACCTTATATTAAATTAATACAATGCAAATTTGTACTCCGCATTTATTTTGTCAGGTTTAATTGCTACTTTAAATTAAGTAAGTGTGGTGCTTTAACCAGGTTATGAATATGGATGATGTGCACTAAAAAAAAAAAAGGTAAGAAGAAAGGTGAAGCAGTAGAACATTTCAGATTTCTAGTGAGGTTTCAAGTCCTTGTTCAAAGAAAATGAGCAAGCTAAAAAAACAGAACGATAAATATTAACAATGACTGTCGTGAAATATTCAGTGTATAAAATTGTGTTGCTAATGCAAACCTTGTAATTACAATTAAATCATTTGCATCACAATCATTATGCCAATGTCAATCTGTGCAAGCCGGCAACAACAAAGCATCCTTCAGACGCAGCGTTTGGTGGATCATAATGTTTCAGGTGCCGTGAATTCAAACTGCGTTCGCCACAAATACAGTCAAGCTACTTTTGCTGGATTTCCCCGTGATGAGAATGCTGAAATGCGAGGAAAGAGGTTAGAGCGTTGTGACAATGTAGACAAAATGTGGCAGGAAGAACAATCTGTGTAAAAGGCAATTTACGTTTTTATCACAATTCTGAAAGTCAATATTTCAATGTTGTTTTCCAAAAACCGTGCACCAATATCATTGAGTAAACAAACATTGGAGGAAAAATATCCACAATTAGAAATACAAATAACCTTGATACAGTTCAGGCTTAAAAAAACCATAAAAACATTTAGATTGTTGGTTTGCGAATGGATGGATGGATGGATGGATGGATGGATGGATGGATGGATGGATGGATGGATGGATGGATGGATGGATGGATGGAGTGTTATTGATACAAGACGTACCTCCATGCTGTTGGAAAGCAAACACATCCATGTGTAGTAGATTTTGTCACTTGAGCTGCAGTTGTTTTCACAATAGCAGTGAGTCCAGTATCATGATTACAAACAACTTCTAGCTTTATGCTGTATTTAATCAGTGCCATGAACTCACACTGTGTATCCTGTTAATAATATTTGACATTTGATATTTGGAAAAGATATAAATGACACGATTTAGTCATCTACACTCTAAAACACGGAGAGTAAGCAGGAAATCATGATGATGGAAATGACACATTTTCCTCAATATACACATTGTCAAACTAATTCGGCCATACTTGCATTTTTTACTGTGTAAGAAGTCGCACTATTAAAGTTAAGCTGCTGTCACACTTTTGTTTGTGCCATGCATGAAATGAAGCGCGTTTTGTAAAACATGCAATCCAGTCATGTCTATAGAATATGTGTCGCCTACAATATGCCCTTAATGTGACCCTATGACTATTGGAAGAAGGTGTGTCAAAAGTACAGTTGGCTGCTGGGTGAGGACGCAGGAAGTCACTTTTAGCTTATTTTTTTCTATATGTTTCTTTATGATAGCCTGATGATCTGAGATTGAAAGCGCCATCTTCTCTAGGCTCCCTCAAGTGGTCAAACAGTTATTACCTGGATTTCTCAAAGCCACATCAACCACTCTCCAGGCCAACAGCATTTAATCTTCATCGGTGTAGACATAGCTTCTGCACTGGGTAGCATAAAATGTTATGCCCCCGATATTGGGTCATTGCAATGGCATTTGTGTTGCAGTTGCATAAATAACCTGGAGAAAGTGGTATGTACGGTGTATATATGGTGTCATTAATGGCAATATTCATGACGCAAAGTTTTCTGACATGTTCAAAAATCCTTTTTACACTGCAGACCAGTTCAAGTAGGTAACAACCATAAAAAATGTGAAAAAAATGTGATGTTGTTGCTTAAGCAAGGAATCTTCCTAAGTCATGGAAATGGAAATCAGAACTGCAACAGTGTTAAGGGTTTTAAACTTGAAGGACTGTTTCATTAAAAACAAATCACAAGTCGTGAAATGGTTCATTAAATGAAACCAATGAGATGTTTTTCTGTAGTTAGAAAATGAAAAACATACTCTAGATGTGTCACAAACTTTCTAGATTCTAAAACTTAGTGCTGATCCCTAACGGACTTGTACACTAGCCATGGTTCGTTGCATATGCATGAATTACTTTTGATGTGAGCAACTAATCAAAGCTTTCATCTGTGACAATTTTCTGCCTTGTTGTAGGAACTGTGGTTTTGAAAGTCCAACTTCTTTGAACCTTCAAAAGGTTTTTACATGTTTCTGTGAGGAGAAAATAAGGTTCTGTGTCCCTCCCAGGCCTCCTGTCCAAAACAACTGGTAATCACCATGGCAACCCTGTGACTGCACGTAGTAAAGCCCGTTCCAACAGGAAGAAGAGGCTGACCTTGAACATTCAAGATAAAACTAATAGGACCTCTTGAAACTATTATTTCTCGAAAATAATGAGAAGAAAATGGCTGATTGGAACTGGCTACAGGTGTGAAAGAAGTTCAGGGAGTAAAAAGTCAAACCGAGGGAACGAGACTAACTCTGGGTTCTAGCTGCACTCGAAAGTGGGAAATCCTCACATCCCATTCGAACAAATTTGGATTTCCCGCCGGTCGAGTGAGAGCTACTCCGATTCACCTCAGTTACGCCAACTTCCCAGGCTACTGCGCAATAAATAAGAAGGAGATGAGGAGAAAATAAACAGTAAATAAGGAAAAACAGTGAGGCAAGGATCAACTAAGCTGCAAAAGAACAGAGTGAACCAATTATGAGATCTAAGTTGAGCTTAAATAAAAACACAAACACAGAAAAAAAACAAAAAAAACAACCCAAATATCCCAGATTCAGGTTTCCAATAGGCTTTAAAGCTCAAAGTTGATGGATGTTTGGCTTAAGTCAGCAATAAAACCTTTAATTTGCTGCTGGGTAGTGTGGAAAAAAAAAAAAAAGACAGGTTCCTTCAAAATGTTTCAGTTTTTTCATAGTTAGAATACATCAATAATAAGAAAGAAAACTAGCCTACATAAACTGTCAATTCTGCAGATTCAAACGTCCACAGCCATGAAAAAAAAGCACATCTGAAATACAGCAGTTTAATTACCTGCTGGGAACAATACTTCACTAGTGCTCTGGTTAAAGCAGTAGCATAATGGCAGTAGGTACTATAAACAACTGGGATGTCCAGGCCTTGGTGTTAGTGCTAAAGAGACAAAAAGGGGAATTAGGGCAGTACATTGTTGTCAGTTTACAAAATCAGCCAACAATTAGCCGTCCTACTTGCAATTCCCTGTGTCCACAGCGTTAATAGTCTTGGGCATGTTCCAGTATTCCATTACTGAATAATTGGACAGCACAGTAGGACATCGCTGCTGCCCCCTTCTCTTGCCAAGAGAGAGAGAGGTGAAATTCTTATTGATCCTGTGTCTGAATCTCTGATCAATCACCCCAAATCAGCCCCGTGGGACGAAGCAGGAACAACAGGTGACAAAGGATATCTCTGTGACTGCGTCGGAGCGACGCGGGCCGAATTATAAGCAGTGTCAGGCTGTTGTTTTTTTTTTTTTCTTTTCCTCGCTCAACTCTCAAGTGAAAATGAAAAGCTACATCAGGGTGCTGAAAAACACAGTTTGGTCAGTTGCTCGGCGAAACCAGCCCGCCTCTCTCCAGGTGACGTGAGTTGCATGGGAGCCAGCTGCGGCTTTCTGTAATTGAGTTAAATAAATGATTGCGTTTCCAGCGGTGGTTGCTGCGGCCTTCAGCTTTCTGCCTGGCTAGAGCTGCGGCCCATTTAATTAATTTTTAATTAGGAGGGAAAATTGCAGGCCTATTCCAGCGAGACCTTTAAGACATCTGTGCATTTGAGATAACGTTCTTAAATACCCTGAGCCTCCCGGTAGCGGAAGCTTTGAGGGCAATGCGATTCTGCCGGCCCGGGGCCACGGGAGGTGGACCTGGTGCTGTAAAAGTTTTTTACATTTTTTTTTCCCTCGGCGTGTGTCGGTCGCACTCGGCGTGATCAGGGTTTGTTGATTGTACTGGACCTGGAGCATCATGCTAGAATATTCTCACCGCTTGAACTTTCTCACATTTTACAACATTGTAACTACAAACATCAAATGTACGTTTGTGGGGTTGTACGTGATACACTGACACAAAGTAGTGCATTAATGTAAGGTGGCTAAATCTTAAAGAACCTTAATAGAATCAAGTTAAGGTTCTTTAATATATGGTTGCTGTGGTATTTTCCAGGCAAAATACAACTAATTTAAAGAAAAAAAAAACAATTAACAATTATAAGTACAAAAAAATCCCATCTCACAACAGGAAAACAATTGAAAATGGATCATTTTCTACTACCTAAATTTCCAAGGATGGAATCAACCACTCAGAGTTGGAAACTTTGGCTAAATCACGAAAGATCAACATCACCAGCTTGGCAGTATTTCAGGCACTTAAAACAAACAAACAAAAAAACCCAAATCAATAAATATCGATAGACTGATATGAAATGTATCGTGATACGTTTTTCAGCCACATCGTCCAGCCCTCACAATAGCAGAATGCTACTCATCCCAATCTTCCCCAACTTTTAATTGGGCACTTTTTTTTTTTTTTTTTATTCATCAACCAATAATGGAATGAGTAAGGCACAACTACAAACCTATTAAGACTTGGCCATCCACTTGACAGGTTGAACGAGACAGACAATAATCAATGGTGAAGCCAAGAGGCCCATGGTAAGCCTGGAGGAGCAGAAGAGCTTAGGTGGTGGAATCTGCTGACTTGTCAGCTGCTGTACAGCCTTTATAGAAGAGTAGCAAGAATAAAGCTGTTGTTGGGGAGGAGGGGAGTCAAAAGTGATGTGATAGAAGCTTTAGATGAAGCCAAAAATCTTAACTCTATGGGTTGCTATGAGTGGACAATGCAAAAATAGCACACTGCGAATCATCCTGAAGGGCCCCATTTTCATCGAGACGCATGATGGGGCAGCTTGTCCGAATTGCCTGAGAAAGCTGCAGCAACAGTGAAGTGGTTTAGATACAGTTCAGTCAAAGTCTAGACATTCAAAAGACCTAAAACTTATCACAGACCCTCTTCATCCGATCTGATTTATAGACATTTTACAAAAAACTTTGTTAAACTATCAGATAAATTGTAAAAAATTATATTTAAGTTTTTAGTTGTAACACAACACAATGTAAAGTGACCATGTGATTTGATTAACTTAGTGAGGCATTGCAGTTTAAAGCCTCTACTCTTGTCAGCTTATTTATTTCAAACAGACGATAAAGGTAAAGTCAGAAAAAACTAAGATAATTAGTTACGGAGCTAAATTGGGGCCATAAAGTTTATTCAAAAGAAAAAAATGATTCAAAATAATGAAACTTAAAACCCTTGCCAGGGCCCTTTCCCTCGGCTGCCACCCATCACACATTGCACCCAACCCCTTTGGTCCCTCCTACAGGTGGTGACCCCATTGGGAGGGGGACCCATGTTTCCTCTTCGGGCTGGGCCCGGCCGGGCTCCATGGGCTAAAGCCCGGCCACCAAGCGATCGCCAACGTGCCCCACCTCCAGGCCTGGCACCAGAGTGGGGCCCCGGTGACCCGTGTCCAGGCGAGGGAACACTAAGTCCAAGGTTCTTGTTCGTCATAAGGGGTCTTTGGGTTGCGCTTTGTCTGGTCCCTCACCTAGGACCTGTCAGCTGTGGGTGACCCTACCAGACAGCATAGCTCCTAGGATCATTGGGGCACTCAAACCCCTCCACCACGATAAGGTGGCAGCCCAACGAGAAGGAAGTCTGGGCCTTCCTTCTGAAGCTGCTATCCCCGCGACCCGACCCCGGATAAGTGGAAGAAAATGGATGGATGGATGGACGGAAGTTTCAAAATAATTTTTTAGCTTCAAACCATTTTTTCTTTCGCACAAACTTTATGACCCCAATTTAGCTCCGTAGATAGCCGTGTAGTTCCACACTATTTGCTCAAAAAGGATCAGGTAGAAGACCAAAGATTTAACGATTTCCTGCCCCTCTCATGTACATCAACATTCAATCATTTAATTCTCCCAACACCACTTAAAGTCGGCCATCTTACATAATGTTTTTTAAAATCAATTCATTTTTGTGCAGTTTTTAAGCTGGTTTATATTTTTACAAATGCCACCATGTGCTGTGTTAGCTGACTGATTCCCTCCCTCTGCTCTGTACAAACACGTGCAGGAAGTATATTAATTTAATTTTACACACACACACGCACACACCCCTACTCAGACCCACTCTCTGCTGATGAATGCATGGGGCTGCCCTGTTTTGCTACATGTCATGTAATTCCCTCGCACACTTAGCCCTTAGCATGGCGTGGCCGGGGCCTTGATGTATGGCAGCGGCGGCGTGCGAGAGCGCGGCACGCGGATGTTCAACAGCCTGTTTGGGGATGTTTTACTGCCCTGGCAAGCAGCATGTTGTCACAATGTGTTCAATATCGCCACGCATCAAAATTTACTGCAGTCTCCCAGCACTTTCCGCTTATTGTACTTTATCGTTGCGGCGACACACATTGATCACGGCAAATAATACTTTTTTTTTATTATTATTGAACATTACCTCACGCACTGTGTAATCAGATTTATTTCCTGTCCGGCGTGTCTGTACTGTGGCAGATATGAGAAGAGACACGCGGGGACGTAAGCCGCATGCTCCTCGGATAATATCCCCGAAGAGCCGTCGATCCGGGATGGAGATGCAATCTGTGTTTGTTGTGCCTGAGAGAAACATCTGACCTTCTCATGGTGATCCACACTGACATGTTCTTGTAGAAATGCAGAAATCTGATTGCAAAAAAAAGAGAGAGAGAGAAAGAAAGAGACTCACATTTGATCCTGCAGAGCACGAAGCACACTCTAATTAATATTCATTCCTCTTGTCTGAGGAGGTGAAGATGAGAAAAGGTAGATAACACATTGCTGCACATTACCAGCTGTATGTTTTATTAAAACGGCAAAAAAAACCCGTTATTTTTTATTTTTTCTCTCCAGCCATCGCTTCACAGATCTAATTGCTCTACGCTCTGAAATCTCTCGTGCTTGGAGCAGCACTTCAATGCGGATCTACATTTTGTAACATTAACAAATGTGTTACTGGAAGAAGCATGTTGTTGGAGGAGCTGATGGCAGAGCATGGAAGTGTCTAATTAGGCTGCTGTCCAGGAGGCTGCGGCGTGTGTGAGAAACGCCCCGTCTCTGGCATTTAATCTTATCCTGTCACATCCACTTTGCCTCTCCCTCGGCCCCCAGAAGCACTCTGAACGCACGGCTGAGGGACCACCTGAATGCATCGCTGTAATTTTCTCTTTGCGGGATTTACGCTCAAATGCCTCACTCATGACATTGGCCTGATGGTCCTCCAGGCTGAACCCGCTTTCCTCTTCAAGTAATGAATAAAGCACCTCACTGCATTGGATGTGTTTTGGGTTTATTCACAGTGGCTCTCTAAAGAGTACACATCTCTGTTAAATGCCAGGTCTAAAGGATGTAAAAAAAAAAGAAGAAAAAAAATGCAAGGAGCATATTTATTTTCTTAACTTTCTCCACATCAATCAATCAAATCGATCAAATGTTATTTGTATAGGACATTTCAGCAGCAAGGCATTTCAAAGTGCTTTACATCATAAGAAAAACACAAAAGCACAAAGTCATGCAACATAGAATCAACGATCAAAACATGACATTAAGTCAAGTGTATCATTAAATTGATTAAGTTTCAAATAAACTTTAAACAGCTGGGTTTTTTAGTCGAGATTTAAAGAAAGTCAGTGTTTCAGCTGTTTTACAGTTTTCTGAAAGTTTGTTCCAGATTTGTGGTGCATAGAAGCTGAATGCTGCTTCTCAATAAAAAAGCAAGAAATGAAAAGCAAGGGTACTGCAGAACGTGCCTCAGAGCAGCAAGAAATTGTAACTAAAAGCACATTTCTGGCTGTCTCTCCTTGCAAGTAAAATCTAAACTCTCTTGTCTTTCTCCTTTTTGTGTGGTGTTTAAATGTTTCAGGTCGTTTGAACCCGACCTTGGTCACAAATGGAAAGTTGGAAATGGGACGAAGATTATCGAAATTGTTTGGATCAGATTCAGGGTTTTAAGAACGAAGTCGTTGGAACATTTCTGGCTGAGAGAGAGAGAGGAGTGGATAATGGCAGACATATTCAGATGAAGAGAAAAAGGCAAGACTTCACAAAAGGTTTTGTAATAGGATCTAGGGACAATGCGGAGGCCTTGGATTTCTCGATTAGGTCGGCTATTTAAGAAACAGAAAGAAGCAGAAAGTGACGAGGAATAGTGGGACGAGGAAGGAGGAGATGGATCCTTTTTGATTTCATCATTAAGAAATTGAACATAAGGGAATCATAAGTTTCAGTAGAGTAAAAGTACGAGGGGAAAATATCAGTGGGATGAAAAATATTGGTGTCACTTTCATTTTGAGGAGACGAGGCCAGAGTAATAAACGTTTTAGTTGGAGAAATATAAACCAAGGTAAAAACAGCCATTTTATGAATATCTAGGTGTATCTGTATTGACTGTCCACTTTGACCAGTACAAATGAAGGAACTGGAGAACCAACCAGTGGTTGCAATTCAATAAGTATTCCTCACACACAGTTCTGTTTTTGCCGAGTGACACAGATGTAAATTGAACTGTCTTCTGTTGTTCACAACATCTCATCAATGAAACATGGAATCAGAACAAAATTGCAGCGACAAAATCTGTCAAACAGTGACAGGGAGACGAAAACAAACACGCAAATAAAAAAAAAGAGAGCAATGATGTCTGATAAGAATAAAAAAATGCTGAACACAATATTTGTCAAATAATCTTCATATTGCAGGGTGTTCATCCCCAAGAACTCACGGGCACAACCACAATCTAGAGCTGAAGGGCAAGGTTCTTTAATAAAAACTGACACTGTGCAAACTAAATCAAGACAAACATCCCAGGGTGTCAACTTCTTATGATCGTTTCTATTTATTTTGCACATTTTTTTTGGCTTCACGACAAAATGAAAAATTATTGAACTGCTAAATTCTTTTTCAAAAGTTGTAACCCGGAGTTTTTTGCTTTAAGAATCCGTTCCACTGAAAATAATCCACCGATGCAGCTGCCAACAGTTGTCACCAGAGCTAATTTCCATAATCCTGATGAAAAGATACAACTGGGAATGAGCCAGAAGCAGAATAATTAATACTACGCTGAAAATTAGCATTTCGCTTTGTTGCATTATTTTTTTTTTAATGAACAAGTCACCCTACTCTGTTTTTTTTTTCATATGCATTTTCTTGATTTTGTAAAATCCGAATGAGCTCCATTTTGGCAGCTCCCCAGTCAATCTAAACACCCACTCCTCCAATGAAATCACAGCCTGTTGAAGGAGGGACTTCTAAAACAAAGCAGGTGCAACCGTACAGTACATGTAGTGGACTGTATGGTTGCACAAAAAGTGGGGGAAATTCCTAAACCAGCTGAATTTAAATAAGACCATAGATAATGCCAAAACCATCAGTTTCTGTGCTAAGAAAAAGAAAAGTTTTTTTCCCCTTTTTACATTTCACATGCTTTACATGTGAAATGTCTGTTATTTTACTGACCTCTGCAAAACTCTCCCTCTCCATAGTTTTGCGATAACTACATGTATTTCCTCAGTGTCTGAACCAAATGAATAGTGTCTTAGAGCAGGATTTCTCTCCATCTCATCGATTCCCATTCACCACAAGTGAACGTTTTATGGCCAAATAATACGGTTTTATAAGAAACCCAACCAGGCAGGCATACAGTCAATGAATCACTAGTTTACTGAATGGCAGCAGCGGATAAGACTGAGGACCATCTTCTTGCAGCAGAGAAGACGGTGAACTTCAGAAAGCAGCGTCCACACACAAAGTAGCCAAAACTTTACTTATGCTGTCTTTTTCAAGATATGAAATCACTGCTTTACAGTGCCCAACAATGCATAAAACATAGGATAAATTAAGAAACAATAAACCACAATGAGCAATTAGGTGTGCAAAGAGTATCATCAGGGCAGGCAGAATCTTTGCAGACATATTTGTATAAATTCAACCTGATTTCCCTGTTTTACTAAAACACACATTTACAAAAACTTATTTTATTTTGTCTTTTTATGCAATGTCTTCAGTAAAAGAGCAGCTACGGGCAGATTTCTTGTTTGTGTGAATCAAACTGATCGTGACTCAAATCTTTGGGTGCTGGTCCACTGACGTGTAATAGTTCTTCCTCCTACTAATTGTTGTAAGATTTGTCTGTTGAGTGGGAGGAAAAATAAGTCCAACACTGTTAAGAATCTTTGCTTTTAAAGTAAAAATTCGAATCGTGGATTTCCTGACCTTACTTTCCCAACTGGATTAAAATCGTTTTGTGCGTCGACCTCCCAACTTTGGCGTTTCACACCTAATGTCATTTCTCCTCTGCAATCTTTGACAAAATTACAAAATGAGAAGTTATAAATATGGTGGACAGATGAACATCTCTCACTAAAGCTGCAAAAAAAACTATGAAACATGTTCACCTTCATACCTTTGAGCTCAAATGTAATAAAAACAGGCTTTCTAGACCTTAAAGCCCACAGATACCCATCGCTGTGTGGTTCAAAGTAACAAAGTAACCAGATTATCGCTGACATACAGAGCAGTGGGGATGTGGGGAAAAAAACAAGAGCTGTTCTTTTTTTTTTGTTCATTTCTTGCTGCTGCTTGGTCAGCTGTGATTAAAAACACTACAGCAGGAAAAATGCTCAAATAAAAAAAAATGTTAAGGTTTTTTTTTTTTAACTAGCTTACAATCCTGACTGGAATATTAAAGTTCTAAGACATGACATATATGTATTAGATTTTTTATCATTTGTACGCACATTTATTTTAATTCCTTCCTTCCTGACTGCTGGTTATGTTTTGTTTCAGTTTTTACTATCAGAATGCATTTATAGCGTCAGATCCAGAAAGTGTATTTCAATTAGAAAGGTGCACATGTGCAACCGACAGCGGCGATTTCCATGTAATTTTTTATTTTTTTTTCCCGGCGGTTTCCTGCTGCTGCCTCTCAAGCTCTCAATATGGTTACTAACCACATCAACACTCGCAGGTGTAACCTATGGCGCTCCCTTTTGAGCTCGGCCGACAGCTGCCTTCACAGTTAATGGCGTCTCAGTGGTGCCGGTTTTTAATAGATGATAATCACAGCAGGACGGGAGCGGGACAGGCCACCCCGATTTTAATAGCTTCGGATGGATGTGTGTGTCTTTACAGAGGGATGAGGCGAGGAGAGACAGCGACATTTGCACCTACTCCCGCCGACTCCGGGGTGACCTTCTTGGGAAGGAGACGGGAAAATGCCATCTCAATTAGCCCAATAACATGCTCCGCTTATCATCGCCGCGGCTGACCGTAGAGATGCTCGGAGGAGCTGTGACAACTGGACTCTGAAGGCTTCCGCTTTAATCCTGCAATCCAAAAGTGACTCAAACGTTCTCAGATGTGACGCACCAGGTTATCGCCTGATCCGCATCGGTGTTGATTGATCAATACCTTGATCGGCAAGGTTTTAAAAGTTACGTCTTTGGAATTTCACCGTGTGAATAATTTTGCATAATATGATATGCATTTTCCCAACTTTATAAATTGGAAATATTTAATTTAAGCACACCAGGTTTTATTGTCCGATGTGTTAAGCCCCTACCCAATAAACTCCCAACTCTGGTAGGTTAACACGTGACCAGCTCTACATCCAATTTTTACTGAGACTTGGGCAAAAGGAAAAGAGTCTAGAGGCAGATAAAACGGGCCTAAAATGAAATTGATCAGACTTATGAAGTATTTCATAGGAATACAGCACTCTTGAAATTGCAAATACATTTGGGAGTGATCACAGAACAATTCAAATTTGTATGGCAAATAGTCGACAGGTTCGTTACGAAGATTTGAGAAGAATGTGCCTCTTCTAACGTGAGGCAAAAAGTCCAAGGTTTTCACTGCTCCCAGACTGATAAGAGGTAAAGATGGCTGAAGCACAACCTCCACTGGAACAAGGCAAACATAAAGACTGGGCCAATATTTGAAGTGAGATTTTTCAAAGTTCTGTAGATTGACGGGATCAGAGTGGCTTTTAAAGAACCAGATGGGTCTTTGGCTAGTTCAGTAACAGGCTCGCTGCTCTATTTCAAAGCAGACACAAGCAAGAAGACTGTCTAGAAGGATGTGGTTGCTACTAAAAGATTACCAACATATCAATAAAGTGACAGATTCCAAGAACAGAAAGCCTTTGACTGTAACTGAAAAGAAAAACGGCTTTGTTGGTGACTGTTTATTCAGTTTTGTTCAATTTTACCGCTGTATTCTTTTACATTTTAACTTGTTTGTTGACAATTCTCATTTAATCATCAAAATTAAGGAAATAAGATGGTAAAATATTTATTTGTCATTTAGCCCTGGTAGAGGTTGATTAGTTTTCATGCTTCAAACATTGTTGAAACTGCATTTTTAGGTGTTTCCAGTCTTTGCACTTCTTAAAGAATAAGAAATAAATTGTCAAGTTAAAACTTCACAAACTCTGTAAACTACAGATCAGCCACAAATGGTGATCTCCGCTCATCCTTACAAACTGCCTGATTTAAAAAAAGTGGTGAACTGCAATACCCTTCAAGTAGTCTTTTATTTATGAGTTCAAATATTTTCCTTAGTAAGGAACATTTGAAGAAGTGTGACTATTTGTGGTATTAGATTAACAAAAGAACTTCAAATTAAGGAAGGAAAAATATCACCGCATGCAACTCCAACTTTAAGAGAAGCCTTCATTAAAATCATTTGGGAGCTTCTTACTGCATTTAATTCTGACTTTAATCAGTGAGCGGATAAGTCAGCATTGTTAAAGCAGAAGCCCCATATACCTGTTTAACTGGCTCGTTAATCAACTTGCAATCATTCCAATATCCATTTTCCTCTCGGAATAAAGAGCCTTTCACATACTCTGATCTGCTTAGACAGAAGCACAAACAGAAATACACACAGAAACACCCCGACGTGGGTCTATCAACTTCTGCCAGACACGCAATCGTTCAACGGGGAGCTTCAGTCCCTCGCATGGCTTTTAAACAATAGGAAACAGTGACCTTGGTTTCACAATGAGTCTGGAGAAGAAAAAAAAACTGGGCCATTATTTCCTTAATACAGGGTACGTCCAGCCCTTCAAGCACTTTGGTTTCTGCCTTAACATTTAACCGTTCTTTATTGCTTGCTGACTAGGCTCAAGGCGGCAAGGTCAATTACCAAGGGTTCCCCTAAGAAGGTGCTCTACTTAGCTCATCGTTTTGCATAAAGTCGTCGAAAGTAACCATAATGACCCTTGTAAAAGCCATGCTGGGGGATTAAAGACCGCCCTTTCTGTTTTCACACACACCGCTGTTTTGTGATTTTAGTAGTGCTAAGAAATAAAACAAGTAAGGGGAGAGCTGTAAAAAGATTTAAGATCTCGCCGCATTAAAAATATTCAGCATGCTGCCTTAAACAGTGGAATCACTACATGAAAAATGTTACAGAGCGCATTATTTAAGACTTTTAACGAAAGAATAGAGCTCTCCCCCAGGCAACATTTGGGGCGCAATATGAGCTATAGCTGCAATTTTCCGTTGCTGTTTAAGCGTGGACGGAGGAGCGGGCTGGAAACACCAAATACCCGTGAAATTATTTGCATAGAGCGCCGTCTTAATGACATCAGGTAACTAATCCACCCCTCAGCAGCCCCATTTCTCCTTAGTACACAAACAAAACAGAAATTTATCTTATAAATGTATTCATGTGCACATGAAATAAAACACACACAAGTACAGTTGCCTCATAAATTCCTAACCTGGCACCACTCTATGCAATCACACTGGCCATGCGTGGTGTACTCTACTTCTCACTGGCAGAGCCTTCATCAAAGGTCAACAGTGAAAGAAGAGAAGAAGAAGAAGAAGAAGAAACGCAGCACTGTAACCGTTACAGGCCTAATTTAGTAGAACATTGCATAAGCTCTGGGCTGTTGTCTTGCCAAGGATTTATGTTGTTGCGGCCCTATTGACTCGCACACCAGCACGCAGTGAGCTATTCCCCCCACTGATGTTTACTGCACTTCAAATATGTATTACATCATATCATATCAATGGAATGGACTGTACCTACGTGATGGGAGCTGTTGCAACTTGTTGCCCAAGATAAAAAATGTTTGCTTCCCCAGAAGACCTCCAAACCCACCGCTGCTCTCAGACTGCGTTTTAGAAAAAAAGACAATTATGTTGTGGGGATTTTTCATCTATTGTCCGCCGACAACTACATCCAACTCCGCCCTCACCGAAAAGGCATTTGCTACATGGACTTGAAAAGCCGACTCAGCGGAACCCCCCGTCTCTCCCTCCATCTGTGCCTGCACACTCGGAAACTAATTAACTGGACATTTAGTTCTGTCAAAAGCCTCGCGACTAAAACGCCCAAAGTTCAGCTTCCCCGCAACTCAAAGAGAAATCATTCTTAAGCTCTGGTTAACAAGAATGTCATTTTGTGGGGGAAAAAAAAAAGAAAAAAAAAGGGAGGGTTTAAAGTGCATTGCAGGCACACATTTAAACTGGAACCATTCACAGCTTGCAACAGCTTAATGGACTTTTTTTTTTTTTTTTTTTACTTAAAAGACAACTTTTCAAAAAAAAAAAAAATCAACCATGAATTATTTACAATTATTTCATCTTGGACCTTGAAGAAGACCTCTTCTGAGTCCTGAACTCTCTTTTTGAAGTTAATGTGCTTATTAATGATCACTGGGCTAATGACACCAGTAAAATTTAGAGGCAAGAATTAATGATGTAGAATATTGACTGATAAAACTTTCAGAGTAAAAATGTTAAGCTATTGATCTTCTACTTAGGCTTTCCATCGAACCTAATGCTCGCTACCTTGACATCGAAAGGGGCGGGAGGTGGGGGCGGTGGGGTGTATTTTGATTTTGGAGAATTAATGGATATATGTTCTCAGGCTTGGATTCGCCGAGAGGTAGGACTATTAAATCAAACATCTCAAAAACAAACAGCTAAACATAACCCCATCCCGTGCAGCACCTTATAGGTAAACATGACGAAACACAGTCGGGTCGACCTCAGTCTCACGGGGTGCAGGTGCATTTCTGTGCTTTGTTCTTGTGTTGCACGGCGTGCTGCCTCTATATGACAAACAAATATCCTCTTCTGAAGCAGCGGCAAATCTCCTGAAAGAACTCTCATCCTCCGTAATTTGCCTCAGGCTGCATGCGGTTCGAGTCACTGTCAATCACTTAGTTTGATGCACTTTGGAGGACCGAAGTGGGCTGCAGGGAGTGCCTCCTCTTTTTGGTGAAAGCTGACAATAACGACAAATGTTGTCTTTAAACTGGCCCCTCCGAATATAATTACCATTCTACAGGTAATCCCCCCCGCCCACACACACACACACCCATCCTGCCACCATCTCGTGTGCTTTCTTTTTTTTTTCTGCCACTTTCTCTCTTTGGATGTGCTCATT
This sequence comes from Brachyrhaphis roseni, assembly GCA_903066815.1. Lineage (NCBI taxonomy): Eukaryota > Metazoa > Chordata > Actinopteri > Cyprinodontiformes > Poeciliidae > Brachyrhaphis > Brachyrhaphis roseni. The sequence continues at coordinate 40,560 of CAEFZY010042867.1, forward strand.
TGAATAAAAAGCAAAAACCGTGTTCGTTAAATATACGATGTGTTTTCTTTCTTGGACATTATTATGGAGCCCTCACAGAATAGTTGCCGGAGTAAAAACGTCACCGAGCATAACGCCCCAATATACAGAGGGTGCTGCAGACACTGACGATGCTAATGAATGCTTCACACAGCCTCATTATGAGCCGCAGAGAGAGGTCGTTTTTCTTGGCTTTTTTCTTCTTCTTTTTTTTTTTTCCCATGGAAGTATTCCTTCAGATGGGGGGAAATAGGTCGAGGTCCTCAGTGTTAGAATTAAAAAGAGAAAAAAGAAAAAGAAATGAAGGGACAGGAGGAGTCATTAGTGTGTGTGTGACTTATATATATTAAAGGTCTTAGTTTATGTTTTTCCTGCGGGGTTTATGTGTTTTTGCTGTTTTAGTTTACCAGTTCCTGACAAATGAACAGCAAATTAGTTTAAGATTAAAAATCCGGGACCATTTTATAGACATAATTATGGCTCGAGTTCCACTGCCACTCCAGGGGAACTCGCGCAGTTAGAGGATAATTTCCATCCCCACACAGTGAAATAAGGGTTTTATTTCTGTAACCAGGGGTGGGATTCTCAGAAAACAAGTTAACAAGGCACAGATAATTATTGTTACATTTAATGCTCAGAACTGCATTTATAAGAGTTAAGAGTTTAAATCTGTACCTGAAAGCTGCAGCAGGTAACGTTGATCAAAGTATGTTTCTTACATATTTGCTAAAACTGTCACAATCTCCTGACAGTATAATAGGAAAGGTCTTAGCATTGTCAGTCATGCTTGTGTACATGCTGCTAAATGTGCTAATGGCGGAGGAACAGCTTACCAATTCAGGAAAATTGTTTATCCGTCATCCGGCCATGCTAACAGTGGGAAGGAGAAGCAGAAAGCAAATGTTAGCTTGTTTTAATTATGTTTGACTTTTTCTGTTTATCTTCAAACATCGGTTTTCAGCCAGGGTTTAAAAACACAAATTCTTGGTCAACTATTATTAAAGGGACAACAACTGTAGTTTTACACAGCTAGCTTAGCCACACGTCAACAGGCCCATGCAGATTTTCTGGTGAGATCTGACATGCTAACGATTAGATACACAAGTACAGCTAAACAAATAACCAGAACACATGGAAAAAGTCAAATAGTGTTTGAATAAAACACAAATCGTATAGATTGCTTAGATAAAGTGAAATATTTCAAGCCTTTATTTCTAGTCAGTTTCATGATTATGACTTAGGATCAATAAACAAGGTATATTAAGAAGAGAAAAGTTCAGCTTCTGAAAAATATGATCATTTCCATACACGATATTGGCTCATCACTCCGTCACTGAGCTTTTACTACTATATAAGCAAACAAAGAAAAAAAATGTCCTTCACTGCTCATGTAAAAAAATATCACTCCCATGTAGAAAAAAGGATAAACACCTGATGTGTCATGATTAAACAATCTTGAAATATGTATCTTTTGATGAAATTTCAAAAATATTGATCTGGACAGAGAAATGAACAAACTTACAAACAAAATAAAACAATCTAAAGCACTTGTGAAACGTAGAAGAGCTGAAAATACTTTAGGCAATACAAATCTTCGCACCAACCTTTTGCGGTTGCATAATTACACTTTTTCATTAATAAAAGGTTTTGCGTATGAATAATGTATTTGAAGAAGTTTAATTATTTAAACATTATCGGTTAACACCAATTTAAGTACCAATTAATGTTTGTTGTGAAAAAGTTTGTTCTTGAATTTATTCCATCCTTAATGTACATTGATGAGAAAACGCTTCAAATATTAAGTATGAGTCATAATACTTTCTTCAAACTACGAATTCAACAAACAGCCACTGATGCATCACTCCAATATGAGCAACAAGCAGTAGGCCGACTTTTTTTTGTTGCTTTTTTACAGCTTGAAATGCTTCCACTGGGTATATTTTCATTCCAGAACATAAAGGCGCAAGAGGAAAATTATTCTTCTATAATTACAAAGCAGAAGTTAAAAAACTCTGCCACCTTTTAAGGGACGTCTGCAGGGACAAACTACGCAAACTTGAGACCGGTTCTGCACCTCGATTTCTGAGTGTGCAGCACAGATGGGAGAAACAGGCATCCTATTTTTCATTCGCTCCCTTTTTAATACAGCTCACATGGCCAACAAATTAGATGAGCGAGTATCCCCTCCGTAATTTTATGCACAAGTTATCCATATTTTTGCGTAATAAGCTCGAGGTCCTGAGACAAAAACCGAGCCTGCCAATTAAGACACTCACTTCCAATCTTCTCACTTTCTCCTTGTCTTCATCTTCTTGATTTCTACCATCTCGACTTCTTCTCTCTTGATTATTTCTGATGCGGCAGCCTCCCCCCCTCACCCTCCACCCCTCACCAAGTTCCCTGTCAGCATCTCAACCTCATAATTAGCCAGCATTAATTAGAGGCACTGGCATAATTGTTAATCATTGGTTGCGCTGGAAACATCTCAGAGAACGAACAGAATGCCAAGCATGGCGCAGGGGGAACAACAGCTCCCGCAATAGGGACAGAGCCGAAGAGATGCACAGAGATGATTGCGAGCGCGCTAGGAAAGTCTCATAATGCGACGTGACTAATTCCCTGAGAACTCAGTTTTGCTGCTCTGCCTATGGAGACGGCAAAGAAGTGAGATCAAACTGGAGGGTAATTTATTAATGACTTTGAGCCCTCTTTTATCACCTAATATTATCCCCCCGGAGGACGATTCTGCGAGTGAAAACAAAAGCCGCGGATGTTGGTGTTCAGATTCTAAACACGCCTAATGGCCGCCTCGACGGAAGGCGCGAAAAAGGGAAGCGGTGGCAGTAGTTTGATCATGGAGTCCCCTCGGCCCGCGGCGGCACCGATGCCTGTCCATCTCCGATTACCGTCTAATCGAATTCAGCCTCATGTCTGGGCGCTCCCGCGGGTCTGCTCTGGCGGTCGGCTCCTGTGATAAAACATTAAAACAAGACACCACCATTTCATTGCGGAACGAGGCAAAGGGGACATCAAAACGCCCGCACTGCCTCCCAGTCACCGTCTCCCGCTCTATCCGTCTTCCTTTGCTTGTGTTTGTTCACTTGTTTGCATGTTCTCACTCCCCATCTAACCCCATCGCCGATGATGATGATGATGATGATGATGATGATGATGAGAGGCGAGTTCAAAGTAGTCGGCCGCGCGTTTTGTCGTCGCCGTCGTCGTCGGGAGTCAGACGGCACCTTTCAAAGGTTACGCGGCTCATTCTTTATTCTCCGTGTCAACTGCCCGTAAATTTTTATAGCTTTGTGGTAAGACCTCGGCTATTCAAATTATCTTGTCACAATGCATCCCTGAGCAGGAATAAAGCCCTCCTTTATGGGAAACTGTAAACACTCGCTGTGCTTCACGGGGAACAATAGCCATTTATAAGAGTCCAGCAGAAGCCATGTCCAAAGGGGACAGTAAACTTTTTTCTTTTTCTCTCTCCCCTCCGTCCCCTTTCCTCTTGCCTCTCCATCCCACCTCCCTTTGTATTTTCCTGCCTTTATTCAGCCACCTATTTTTTTCTCTTTTTTTTCCCAAAGCCTAGCCAAGATCAGGCTGGGTTTTAATGAGAGCCACAGCCTCAGTCTGAGCCCTCCTCTCTATGCAGCTCCATGAGCCTCGTAATCCGCCATCGATCCTTCCATGAGTTGTTGCTGTCAGCTTTCTGAAATAACAGAAAGCCAAAAGAAAAAAAAAACCGAAGAAACAAAGCGCCATTCCAATTAGTCCAGGTTATAATTGGGTTTATTACAGTGGCGGGGGAACGACTCAGCAGAGCGTGAAGCATGTCATCGCTTCGCTCACCGCAGAGCTCCTCCGAGAGCTTTCAGCAGTGACACGGTGCCCTTCTTGCCAGCCTGCATCCTGCCCTTCTTTTTTTTTTTTGCCAGCTCATAACCAAAAGCAGAAAAGCTTTCGCTGCTTAGCTCGGCAACGTGAAGCCGAGTAAGCATTCTGTTTGAATGTGACTATAATCCTAATTACAGACGGACGGCCGTTTTAGCTTACCTCCTCGCGACACATAATAAACGTATCTCTCGAAAGAGGTGAACTTTGCGCCGCCAAATGTCAGTTACCTTGCTTGAAAAGCTCAAGGACAGATGAGAGAGATAACCTTTGAGAGGAGTAGGGAGTGTTACAATATGCCTTTCAAAGCTTTTGTTCCAACAGTCTGTCTCACCTTTGAGTAATACACTGGACAACTTTCCAAGTCTTTTTGCCCCTGCCTTCACGGTGCTGAAGTTATACAATGAATTCATTTGAATGACAAAGAGAATCGTTTAAGCGGTGAACCAGACATTTTATTTTCACCGGATAATAGCTACAGTGTCTGATACAGGGACTGTGGTTAATTCACCACTTCTGCATTTGTGCTTCATACATATTTGGCTTTGGATAGCCAGAACAACTCCGTAGTATATATGAATGTCATTCTCAGTTCGGGTGGCTTTGTTTGTATGGGTTGACACACACAGAAAAAAAGTCATGATTATATACATAGCTCAACTTTAAAGTCACAATTTCCTTGTTGAGCAGAATAACACCAAAATGTTGGATTTATTTATTTATTTTTTTGCTGTAGTCAGTAATGAAACCGGATCCTTTACATTTCTTCATAGTATTTTCATTTTATTAGTATGTTTTAGTGAGGGACCGGTACATTACTGACAAGAGCTGTGGTTAGGTTTTTTCATGAAATAAAGTTGTTATGCAACAAAAAAATCCACTTTCGAAGTGGTCAAGGTTGTAGGAATTTATCAATAAGACTTTTGATATTTTATTTTTAAAAAAAGCTTTTCAGTCATTTAGGTGTTTTTCCCCCCCACATATGGAGAATCCAGGGTTTGTGTTGTAATTGAATGCACCGTAGAGACACACCTGGTAGGGAAAACCCTTATGAGTCACCAACAGACTCATCTTAACTTGTTTGTACCACCGTTTTTCTGCTGATATAAAGACGCCTGTTGCACTGGCAGCTGGCTGAAAGCTACAAGCAGCTGGATTTGAACTTTAGCGATTTATCTTCACACCTGACTTGATGCAATTTCCAGTAAGCAGTTCAAGTTAATTTTAAAAATGGGATAATCCATGTTAATGAAGATTATCATGTTAATACATGAGATTATAGCCAGGTGGCTAGTTTCCATCTTGAGTCCCATTGGCAGATTGGTGTTCAAAACATGGATAAAACCCACAAAATAAGTACTGCATTGGAAATCAGTCAAGTTTATTTTTACAACACGTTTCAGAAACAGTGTTTTGCATCATGAAAACATCACAAGGTAAGATAAGGTAATTTTTTTTATATAGCACATTTTCAGCAACAAGGCAGTTCAAAGTGCTTTACATGAATTGGAAGGAAATACAACAACAAACCAAAGGAAAGAGCAAAAGAAGAAAAAACAGAAAAGTATAACGCCGTGTTTAAGGAGAAGTAGTCCATGATTTATAAACTGGCAGAGTTTTCTCCACATTCTTGTTCTGATAATGTTGAACTGTTTTACAGTGTTCCTATCTTCCTGGCAGCCCCTTGGTTTACAGGAACTCAGTGTTTCAGCTGTTTTGTGGTTTTCTGGAAGTTTGTTCCAGATTTGTGGTGAACAGAAGCTGAATGCTGCTTCTCCATGTTTGGTTCTGTTTCTGGAGATGCAGAGCAGAACCAGAACCAGAAGACCTGAGAGGTCTGGAATGTTTATACAACAGCAGCAGATCTTTAATGTATCGTGGTGCTAACCCGTACTAAGTGCTACTGCTAAGATTGATCAGGATGCTGTGCCAACACAAAAGCTGAATTTTAACCTCTAGAACCCGACGGACCCACCGGTGGGTCCAGCTGCCACGTCGCCTCGGCTCGCTCTGTTAACAAAGGCTCCACGTGCCTTTAATTTTTTTTTCTTTTTTTTATCCGCTAAAAGAGGCTTTAATCTTTCAAAAACTATTCTGCATAAAGGTTTTGCCCAAAATGTTAAGAT